>ML324095.1:0-19608 GCA_005239505.1 Nicotiana paniculata
CACTTTAAGTGGAGAAACTCCCGTACCCCCCTTTGGGGCGTATAAAAAGGAGGTGTGACAGTTGCCTTCTATGTTTTCTTTCCTGTTAAATTCAGTCTTTATTTTACTCTGATATTCATTCTGCCTTGCATTATTATATATATATCAGTAGGGCCCTGACCTGACCTCGTCACTACTCAATCGAGGTTAGGCTTGGCACTTACTGGGTACCATTGTGGTGTACTCACGCGCTTTCCTGCACATGTTTTCATGTGTAGATCTAGGTTCCCCCTACCAGCCTCATTCATAGTTGCAGTAGCTGCTGTCAGAGACTTCAAGGTACATCTGCCCGCGCTCGCAGATTCTCGGAGTTCCCCTTTATTCCCCTTTGTTCATTCTTCCCTTATTTATATAGAAAATGATGTATATAACAGTTAAGACTTCTTAGTAGCTTGTGACTTACGGTGTTCAGGGTCTTGGGAGTGTTTTGTACATTTCAGAAGTTGATAATTGTATATGTCGAGCGACATTCAGTTGCTTATTCAGATTATTGTTACTGTTAGTTGTTAATATTCATGCTTTTATTTCATTTCCACAAAGTGTTAGGCTTACCTAGTCGTAGAAACTAGGTGTCGTCATGATAAGTCACGGAGGGAGAATTTGGGCCATGACAGTTTTAGAATTTCCTAATTTTGGTTTGAGGTAGACTTTGATGTTATCGATGTCTGTTTGGGGTTTCGAGCCTTGGAATAGGTTTGTATCGTGATTTATGACTTTTGTGTAAAGTTAAGCGTCATTCCGGGATGTTTAAGTATGAATCGGATGCGTTCGTCGAAGTTTAATGTTTGAAAGTTTGGAATTTTTCTTAAGTTGGACCATGGTGTGACTCTAAGGCTATCGGGTTTGGATTTTGGGCTCGGGACTTGGAATAGGTCTGTTTCTTCCTTTGGAACTTGCCTGCAAAATTTGGTGTCATTCGAAGTTGATTTGATGTGGTTTGGGCGATTGGTTGCAGTTCTAGAAATTCTTGAAGTTCATTGTGATTTTTATATGTTTTGGCATCCAATTCGTGATTATAGAGGTTATTTTTGTATTTTGATCATGCGAGCAAGTTCGCATTATGTTTTTAGACTTGTGTGGACGTTTGGTTTGGAGCCCCGAGGGCTCGAATGAGTTTTGGACACGTTCCGGAAGAGTTTCAGAGGTTCAGCTGGTTCTGGTGCATAGTTATCGCATTTGTGAAGTTTCCATCGAATTTGAGATGGCCGCATTTGCACGATCATTCTCGATTTTGCAAAAATGGTCTATCGAGGGAGTTCGCATTTGCGAACAATTTAATCGCATTTGTAATGAGGCATCTCCGCAATTGCGGTGCAATTTGTCTCTTTTTCGAGGTCACTGTGCTCGCATTTGCGAGGCTTTTTGTCGCATTTGCGACTCAGCTGGTGTTGGTTGACTTTCACATTTGCGTTTCCAACTTCGCATTTGCAAACTTCGCATTTGCAATCCTCATGTCGCAAATGTGACATCTAGGGCTGTTATTAAGACTTCATTTCGAGACTTAGCCCATTTCTCACACATTTTCATTTGGTTGGGCGATTTTTGGAGCTCTTGGAGGCGAGACTTTCATCATCTTTGGCAAGGTAAGTATTTCTCACACATTGAAAGTTAGTACATGGATTCTATAAGGATTTAACATGGAAATTATTGAAATTGTGGGATTTTTGGAGAAAAACTTTGAATTTGATACTTTTGAATTTTGACCACAATTTTGGAAATGGAATTAGGAATAAATCATATATTTGAGTTTGCAATGTTATGGACAAAATTTCATCTTCGAAAGGTTTTGGAATCTAGGGACGTGGGGCCGAGGGTTGACTTTATTAGCTTTTCGTTCATAGTTGCGGATCATTATAAATTGTTAAATTGTAAGCATTGGAGTATATTATTATTGACTTGCACGTTGTTTGACTAGTTTCAGGGTGAGGTAAGTCTCCTGTCTAACCTTGTGAGGGGGAAACTACCTCTAGGTGATGTAATTGTTATGTGCCACTAGTTGTGGGTGCTATGTACGCACGAGGTGACGAGAGTCCGTACGTAGCTAAAGCATGTTTATGTCCGGGTAGACTTAGGACATTATCATGTAATATTTGAATTGTTTGGACTCATTTTGCTAGCTTAATTAAATGAAGATATATATATATATATATCTTCATTTAATTAAGCTNTTGTTGCCGAGATATTTGATAAACGTAAAGGGGTATATTCATCATTATGCACATGTATCTGTGTTGTAAGCATGTGACTCGTAATTCGATAAGTTTATTCTTTTCTTGTGGAGCGGGTCAAATACCTCAGCTGTATAATAGATACATATGTGGTTCGTGCCGCTCGACCCTCGGCAGTGCACACATTATTATGGATCGGGTCGAACCATCTCGGCGTAATCGTGCGTTATTTCGCTACCAGACGGAATATTCACGAGATTATCCTTCCACTGATGCCTGGCATTTTATATGATATTTCTTTTTCGTCTGATACTGGTACTTGATACATCTGAGCTGTTGAGGTAGAATACAAGACTTAGAAATTCAAACCTTTAAAACAAATTTTTGAAAGATTTACAGATTTACCCCATTATTGTTGTGTGCTTCATATCTGCTTGTTGTTGATACCCAATTTTCCCTATATTATTTTTAAAATGCATACATATCTTCAAAACAATGCATAAACATCAATTAATATTTTTCCATAATTTCTGCATTTTTAAAGGATTTTTAATTAATTTATCCCAGCATTTTATTATATAAATAATTACTAATTGCATCACAAATGGATTTATGATAAGTTTATTTGCTTAATTTTATCATTTATATTTGTACTAAGTTTTAATTATTTCATGAATAGCCATATTTATATTTTAGGGTTATAATTACAATAACTTTGCAATAATAGCCTACAAGTGCATAATTGCTTTATTTCACAAGGAAATGACATTTTATATTTTATAATATTAAGTAGTTATTTTAAATCATCTTTATGCATCAATAGCATTTTTTTTTATCATTTGTTAGGTATTTTATAAATTATTTATCAAATTAATTGGGTAATTAATAAATAGCCTCTTTTAATTGTTTTAATTTCGGACTTTAGCCCAAATTTTTACCCCAGCCCAATTAAAATCATAGCCCAAATACCTGGACCCAATTTTTAACCCGCCTAACCCCCCTCCTCCAGATCGAATCATGGTCGTTGATCTCAAAAGATCAACGGTCCAGGATCATTTGTTTTTTTTAATTACACCAAATGACCCCTAACCCTAGTCATTTTTCCAACCCCCGCCGCCCATGTTTCCCTATTCTTCTCCGTTCTCTCTGAAACTATCCCTAACCCTAGCCGCTGTCACTGCAAACCCTTCAATCTATGCTGTTTCCCTTTGATTTTAGGCCCCAACTGGCCTCCTATATCCACTGGTTGTTCGATTTTGTTGTTGTTTGATGGAATCTGAAAGAGATTCAACTCAGAGTCGACCTAAACTCTTCATTTTCTCGATGAACCTGCCTATCTCTGTGTTTGTGAGTACCGTTATCTTTATGTTTATGGCTTAAATCTATAGTTCCAAACCGGACTTTTCTCACCTCGGTCATTTTTTAAAACCCTAATCTCTTGCTACTCGAATCTATTCAGATCCTTGTAGATCTGAGATAATTTTAAGTTTATTTGTTATTTCTCTTTAAAAAAATTCTGTGTTCTCTTATTATTGACCGATTTTTGTTTTCTCTAAAACTACGGTTTCATCTTTGTGCACGGATCGGATCAGATCGAATTTAGCACATTTCAGATTCGGATTTCGGATTCTAGAAAATGCAATCTGAATTCGATCCGAATTGTATCAGATCGGATTCAGATTTTAAAGTTTGGATCGGATTTTGGATCTTATTATGCCTCAAATTTGCAAACTAATATGTATATTTTCTTTTGTAAAAGAGGCAATGCATTAAGAAAAATTCATGTTTATACAATTATGAGAGTACTATGGTGCCAATATAGCTAAATCTAGTAATTGTAAACGTAATAACTTGGAGGAAGATGTAAAGGAAGTACTGACTATCCGAAATTAAAGTGTAGTATTTATACATTGCCTAATAATTTCGGATTTCGCATTGGATCAGATTAAAATATACCAATCCAAATCCGATCCGAAATTCAAAATATTAATAAACACAATCCGAAATTCGATCCAACCCGAAATCCGAAATTGAATGGATCGGTTCGGATTTCGGATATCTGATCCAAATGAACAGCCCTAGTTTCATCCCTTTAAGTTTATGCAAAAAAATACTAAATTTTAAAGTGTTTAACTCTGGTTTTCTCCACTTGTTTGACTTGTTTTCATACCTATGTTCTAATCCCTCGGGTTTCTTCTTATCTCACTACTTGTTCTGATATTTGCCCGTTATTCTTTGTCTTGTCAATTAACAGAGGATAACTGATTTTATTCGCCTAATTAGGGTTCAAAATTATATTATTCTGTTAAGATTGGTTTTCTTTGTGATTTTTACTTATTTTTCCTTATCTGTGACTCATCATTGGTACTACTTGCCTTAATTATGTTATTAGCCTAATTTATGGGATTTGATTATTTTAACCGGCCCCTAAATGGCCTCTGATTTATTTGGTTACCTTATTAAA
This sequence comes from Nicotiana paniculata, assembly GCA_005239505.1. NCBI lineage: Eukaryota > Viridiplantae > Streptophyta > Magnoliopsida > Solanales > Solanaceae > Nicotiana > Nicotiana paniculata. The sequence continues at coordinate 4,672 of ML324095.1, forward strand.
CCTCTAACTTGGCTGTTAATTGATTCTACCTAATTTAAGGGGTGTTTTTCATATTCTGTTGAATTATTTGATTGAGTTTAGCCCCAATTAACTGGTTAATTTTATTCGCATGCCTTAGTTGTGAACTCTAAATTTTCTTTGCCTTATTTGTCTACTCTGTTGAATGCTATATAAAACCTTATTATGATTTTTTCAAACACACAGACACACACAGAAAGATACATAAACACCTACACACACAAACTCCTATTCTCACACCCTCTCAATTGTAGTCTTTCTGTTACTTTTATTTGCTGCTCTGTCTAGCCGACTGAAAGCCAAGGCTAGACCCTTGGATTCTACTTGCTTTCATCTTCCTGTTTACTGCTTCTTAACTGGTATGCTCTTATTTCTGTTATCATACTCTATTCAATATGCTATGTAGTTGAACCTATGTCCTTCCTGTTTATTCTTCTTGCTCAGCATGACTTAATTCCTGTTAACTTGTCTTGTCCTATATGTTAGTATGGTTAGTATATTCCGGTTTGATCCATGACACTTGTTTACTTGTTACTCAACTAGCATGATTCAATTCCTGCCATGTTTATGTGTTTTTTTTACCTTAACATGTTCCTAGTCAATTCATGATTCATGTACTAAAATGCTTTAAATTCCTGCTGCTTACTCTGTATGGTTGTCTATTAGCCATTTAACTTCAGCATGTTTCTGTTTGATCCATGATACTTGTTTATCTGTTTCTGAACTAGCATGATTTTGTTTTCTATCGCCCTACTCTGCACTATGTGTTCTTCTGGTTGTTTACTCTCAATTTCAGCATGTTGTTCTGATCCCACCTAGTAATAGTTAATCAACTAAGCCAATTTATGCAATGTGAAACTTTGTTCTGTTTATTGTCTAACTACTGGAATTCATGCTTGAATTTAACCTGCTAAATGTGGTTCTGTCTTGCTTGCATTTTTTTGTAATCTTGTAATTTGTTCACTTCTAAGTCCAAACTGTTTTTTCTAAAAAACTATCTCCTACTTTTATATACTATTTTCAACTCCTACTCTTATATATCTAGGGTCCTGCCCCCCCCCCCAGTGTGAGCACTGCCTAGGAGTCCATGAGACACCTATGAACTCTGACACATTGGGGTTGGCCTTCCAAATTTGTCACAAAGTTGTTTCTATGAAAGGTTCTGGTGTGAGCATTGCTCGGGGTCCCTGAGGTCCTTGGGAACTTTGACACACCAAAAGCCCAGTTGTGTTACTATGAACTGCTGGTATACTCCAGACTTGATCGAGGCTCGACTTCCAGGTTGACTTTATGCCTACCAAGGCTCCCTATAGTATAGTTATTTTTATCATGTAATTCATTTGTATTGGTCTGTAATAATAATCCTTGTAAAACCGATACGGGGTTATTAGTAAAAGCTAGGGAGTGATTTTAGACCTCTAGTAAGTGTCGATGTCAACCCCTTGTCACTACTTCTCCGAGGTTAGGCTAGATACTTATTGGGTACGCGTTGATTTACGTACTCATGCTGCACTTCTGCAATAAATGTGCAGGATCTGACAGGTTTATTTGGTGGTCACCTTGGTACATAGGCCTAGCTGCTGAGGGGACTTTATGGTGAGCTGCAAATTCCAAGCTACGTATCGTAGCCCACAGAGTCTCCATCATACAATTTACTTTATCCTGTCTTATTTACATTTCAGACAGATGTTGTATTATTATCGTACTCCTTAATAAATTCTTATGCACTTGTGACACCAGTTTTTAGGATATTCTAGTTGATGACTACTGATTTGTATATTACGATCACCTTTCATTTCCTTTTTTAGACTACTAGTTATGTATGTATCCGTATTTGTAGAGGTGTAAAACTCCTTACATAATCACAATTATGATTTCGAAGATAATAAAATGAACAATTAAGTTGTTAATTTACCGTTAGCTTGCGTAACGGTAACGTTGGGCGCCATCGCGACCTATAGTGGGTTTTGGGTCATGACAGTATCCAAGTACCACTTGAAACCCCAGTGGAAACATTAGTAATCATTGGTGATCACAAGCAAAATGTGATTTATGAAGATGAAGGTACGTTATGTACAACGTGTGGAAGAATTGGACACACAACAAAATATTGCAAATTCAAAAAATTTCAACCATCACCGTATCAAGAAGCCCCTGAAAGTTCGAAAATACACACCAAAGAGGGTGAGGACGATAGATGGAAGACAACCACTTTCCCTTGGCGAAAGAACCAAGCCAACAACCGATGAAGGGAAGGAATAATGGAAACAAAAGCGATCAACATCATGCACAAAAAACACAAACGATCCAGGTAAAATGGTTCGATGCAAACTCTGGGAAGTTTCTGGAAACTAAAACTTTTCAATATAATTCAAAGTCCAGTAATATGCAGTCCAAGAATTACAACATGCCCAATGGCCTTATGAATAAGAAAACTCACATCCCCTACTCCCCATCAGCCCAACACACAAGTCTCTAGCCCAAACGCAGCGCCAAACATAAGGCGAGAACGGGGCCTGATGGAGATGATATTGAAATATCAGATGGGCACACTAATGATGCCTGTCAGGAGGCCCTTATCAATAGCCCAACCCCAAACCTATACCCAACTAGGGATGTGGCTTGGGCCACCACACCACTACTCAATCAACCAATGGGGTCCATACTCATTTGGAAACACCCACCCCAAATAATTATCCCTATGCATTTACGTGCCCCCTACTCCTCTCCCAATGGAGTACTCTAATGGGGAAAACTCGCCATACTCCATGAACACTCCAGTGCTCACCTGAGAATCCATACAATCTTAGGTGACATGACTCCTTAAGTCCACTCCAACAGATACCACATTAATTCCAAATCCAATTCTCCAGATGCAATAATCGATGACTTTTTCACTAATCAAGATTTGAGACCAAACGATGCCACTAAGAATCGGCTTATTAACATAACCCTCACCCTTACCCAAAGAGGTAAAACAAAAAAACACAAAAATGGAAAAAACCCATCTGCCACCCACCATTGTGACATCTCTTGCACTGTCACTGGACCACTCACCAGCATTGTGGCTGGAAGTGGCGCTTCAAGGACAAGGCCTAGCCTAAAATTTAATTATGGAAAATCAACCAGTAACATTGATTATCCAAAACCCTACGCATCTGGCGAGGGTAACGGTGGAGGTCCTAAACAGGGCCTTGGAAGCCTTTGACCCAAGCCTATGGCAAGCAATAGCAACATACAACCCAGTCTAGACTCACCAATGATCAACACCCTCACCTCCTAAGTGTTACAATCAATCCCCTTCTTCTTAGAACCGGGAACAAAGGAACAAACAACGTCTCCAGTGTTTGTGACTATCGAGCCCCAACCCTATCAAACTCCATCACCTTCTGCTCCAGTAGATAAGAACCAGTTGCCACCACTAGGATACATTACAAGGGAGATCAACAAATCCCTAGAGCTTCTGAAAAGGAAAACCCGACCGGAAATGGAGGGAATAGCCTACGGCTCTCTATGCACAGACTAACTCCTACTGGACTCTGTCAAAGCAAACGAGTACAATGTGGAGAGTGATGAGGTTCTTGTTGTTGTGTCCCAGAACCCTGACCAAGTGTGGTCTAAACCCGGTCTTTCACTACAGCCAGGGTGTGACCAAACCACTCCTCAATCTAACCCCAGTTCTAAGAATGAAGAACAAGAAACTACAGAAATCAGTAAGGTCTCCTCAGGGAATGTATAAGTCTCACAGAAACCAGTCCCCAAACCGCTAATCACCCCTGATGAATTACATCATATGGAATGTTAGGGGTGGAAAAAATACAGAGTTCAGGATATTCCGCCTCAACATGGTGCAACTTCACAAGCCAGCACTGTTGGTTCTGTTAGAAACTAAGATGGCTGACCATAAGAAACTAACCAAGGAGCTGCACTTTGGTATGCTTATCCAGTCTCCAGTAGTAGGGTTGTGTGGTAGGATTGTTATGATGTGGAAAAAGGATTGCGTCACTGTTGATGAGGTATCTACTACCCCTTAGGGCATCCATGCCATGGTGAAGGTACTCCCATACCATACTCCTTGGTTATTTTCATTCATTTATGCTAGCAACATATTAGATAAAAGGAAATTGTTGTGGAATAGTCTTCTTACTATATCTAAAAGTAATTGGGAACTGGTTTGTAGGTGTAGACTTCAATGAAGTCATAAAATCTAGGGATAAGTATGGGGGTAACCGCATTAACTCAAGTCTTAGCAACCTCTTTTGGATATGCCTCAATGAATGCATGCTAGTTGACTTGGGATACAAAGGCAGTAAATATCCCTGGACTAACAAAAGATACAAAAATAAGAGTAGTCTAATCTTAGAAAGGATAGATAGGTGTTTTGCTAATGACTGTTGAATTTTCCAGTACCCTGAGGCTAGTGTTAACCACATTCATAGGACCCACTTAGATCACCACCCTGTTCAAATAATGCTAAAGGGGGATTCTTTCAATAATTCTAACGGGCCCTTCAGGTTTTAATCAATGTACATTAGCCACCCTTCCTTCCGTAGTATCATCAATGAGGCCTTCACCAATAACTCTCTCTGATCCAATCAACTAACACCTTCAAAAACCTTATGACCCAGTGGAACAGACATACCTTTGGTAACATCTTCCACAAAAAGAGAAAGATCCTGGCTAGAATTGTCAGGATCCAAAAATCACCTAATTACCAGTTCAACAATTACCTGCTGAATCTGGAAAGCAACCTGACCACAGAACTTGACTCTGTCCTCAAGAATGGGGAAGACTAATGGAAACCCAAATCAACGGTCAATTGGATAACTGAAGGTAATACCAACACTAGATTTTTCCATACCTCCACCCTCAATAGGAGAAGAAGGAACCGGATTCTGTCCCTCAAAGAGGATAATGGAAACTGGCTCTATGACCAAGTGGACATTAAGGCCTCTATAATGTACTTCTTCAGGGGACTCTACACTTCCTCCCACAACCAAGCACCCATTTTCATTACCAGCCATTAGGACATGACCCATATCCTCTCAAATTAAAGAGACAGCTTGGACAGACTCGTAGAGGATAGAGAAATCAAAATAGCCATCTTCTCCTTTAAACCTTTCTAGGCTCCTGGACCCAATGGGCTTCACCCATTATTTTACCAAAGGTACTGGAGCATTATGGGAAATTTAGTAGTTAAATTCTGCAAGTCATGTTTTAACACACACTCCATGGATGAGACCATGAATCAAACTCTCCTTTAAGTCATCCCTAAGTTTCCCCAAGCCACTATGCTAAAAAATGTCAGACTAATAGGGCTTCGTAACACCATATACAAGACCATCACTAATATCATTTTCAATATTATCAAGCCCATTCTTCCTGCTATAATTGGCCCTAGCCAGTTTCCTACCTAATAGAAGGGTCTCAGACAATACAATAATTGTCCAAGAATACATCACCCATTTTAGAAAAATGAAAGGGAACAAGGCTCATATGATTCTCAAAATTAACTTAGAGAAAGTCTTTGACATGCTGGAGTGGTCCTTCATTAGGGACACACTGATTCCTTTAACTTCACTCCTAGGTTAACTAAGTTAATCCTATCCTGCATTAGCTCATCAAAAATCTCCATCCTAGTGAATGGTTCAAGCCTTCTAGGGGTATCAGACAAGGAGTTCAATCTCCCCTTACCTATTCATTATGTGCATGGAGAGGCTCTCCAGGTCAATTGATAAAACTATCCATGATAAATAATGGCTCCCTATCAGTATTAGTAGGTCTGGCCCAAAAATTTCTCATATCTTCTTTGCGGATGACCTTACATTGTTTGCAAAAGCAAACATTAGGAACATCACCACAATCTATTATCCTGCAGTCCCTCAATGAGGCTTCTGGGCAAAAAATCAATCTCACCAAGTCCAAAGTTCTCTTCTCCTCAAACACAAAGCTTGACACAATGAAATGTCTCACAAATGACCTTTCAATCCAAGCTACTACATCTTTTGGAAAGTACCTAGGGTTCCCTATGTTCCATAGGAGACCCACCAGTAGTGACTTCTAATTCATACTAGAATATATGTAATCCAAGCTAGCTGGCTGAAAAATAAATTGTCTAAATATGACTGAAAGAATCATCCTTGTCAAAGCCTCCCTTAGCAGCATCCCAAGCCATGTTATGCAATACATCAAATTGCCCACTAAGACTACAAACCAAATTGATATAATTCAAAGGAATTTTATCTGGGGCACCACTTCAAACAAGAAAAAACTGCATCTGGTTAGCCGGGACAAAGTCACTAAGCAAAAGTCACATAGTGAGCTGGGCTTGCAGAAAGCTGAGTATAAAATAAAGCCTTCCATGTTGGGCTGGCCGGGAGGATCTACCATAACACCTCCAGTTTATGGGCTAGAGTCCTGATCTCTAAGCACTATAACTGGAACCATACCCTCAAAACGTCCAAATCTCCAACTTGGCAATGAATTCTCAAAGGTTGGGATACATGTAACAAGGCCAGTAGAGGGGTTGTCCACAAGGTAAATAGGGTGAGCTTCATCAATGATGCCTGGATCCTAAACCAACCAGCAATTAGGGACATGATTGAGGGCCCATTAACCCCAAATAACATGGCTACCGAAGTGGACACTATCTACAATTCTGGGATGTGGGATACCTCATCCATCTCCATAGACATCCCTGAGAACATTACTACCTTGATCAAATCAACATTCATCCCTACTAAGGAAGACAAGCTAATATGGGGATTGAATCCAAACGGGTCTTTCACCATCAAAATCACCCTACACCTTCCTTAGCAGCAATAAATAGGATCTGTTGAAAGAGGAGGAAGGTAACATCAATTGGATATGGAAGTTAAAAGTTCCTACAAAATTAATAAGTTCATTTGGTTTCTTGCTCAAGATAGGCTGCCAACTGAAGCTTTCCTGCACAAAATTGGGGTTAATTGCAACCCTCAATGTTGTTTTTGCTCAACAATTCCTAAACCAGTGACCACATCTTCTTTGAATGCCCCAATGTAACCCAATTCTTGTAGGAAATAGTAGCCAAGGAAACTACTGAAAGCAAGCAATTGAATCCCATCTTTAGAGTCAGACTATTAAGGGGATAATCTTTTCACAACTCATAAGAAGTTTTATTTTATAAATAACCTAATAATATAGCTTCAACCAAAATTATTTATCTCCAAATTAGAAAATATGTATGTCCATAAATATCAAATTCATGACAAAAAGGTCACCAACCTTTTAAATAATATATAAATGTAAATACCATTTATTCTTGTGATCTCAAGCAACATAAATAAATTTTCCTTTTGACATGTCAGGAAATTCTACAACTACCGAAATAACTAATATCATATTGCCTCTTCAAGATGTTAAAAGAGAATATTTAAAACACTATAAATCAATAGAACTACAAAATCAGTGCAGTATTTTTCGCTATGCAAAATGCACATACAAAAGTATAAATACAAATTCACATCAACAAATAATGAAAAACTATAAACACATCTAAAATTGAAATGACATTATATGTATCATTCTGATGTCAAAGTTTATCTGCCTATTATATTCTCACGAGAATAAGCATGAAAGAATAAATATTGAAGAGGTATATATTAGTTCAATTATGCATACCTGACACTAAGATATAATGTTACACAAAACATATCAAGTGGAAGATATTACCGTATGAATTTAAAGTTTATCATAATTCCATAAGTGGTATTCTCCATAAGGCCATTCTGCAAACTTGAAGTGTATGTCCCATTTTCCAAATTAAAACAATAACTTTGACAACATCAAATCTGATTCTCCATAATTACAAAAATATAGAAATATCCTTAAGATTGTTGGAAATATATTATGGATAATAAGAATTAGCTTGAGGCGTGTCAAGGACATTGTTCTTAAGGATATTTTGCCTACACAGTGATAAATAAAATTAGGCTTATCCCCCAGAATTCGATAAACTCTTCCAGTTATTAAACTTGGACTAGCAGAAAAATCAAGAAAGATACCCAACATACAGGAGAAAAATATAATTTAGAAAGTTGTATTAGAAAGTGTGTCTTTATCTCTCCAAAGATCATGTTTATATAGGTGTAGCTCCAACGGTTAGTTAACCGCTAAATAACGGCTAGTTTGACTCTATTAAATGTAAAATAATTTATTAAATAATAAGTAATAGAAATATAATATTTCATAGAAGAAAATTTTTTCCAAATCAAAATATTGGACATCCTCTTTTGAGATACCATTAATTTTTCCAAGAATCCCCCACATATCTCAAAAGGGATAAAAATAAATAGTAAATAAAGAAGAAAAAAAGAGATAATTTGCTGAGTTTCGGGTATAATGAAATTCATCTGATATCTTAAAGGCTATGAACCAGATATAGATAAAATAAGATTTAGCTTACAGAATAATTGGTGAAGTTTATAACTTTTATGAACCAAAAATTCTTGTCATAAGCTAGAGATCTTATTCATCAAATTACACCCCCTGAAGGTTTTTGTGACGATCCGGTCGGTCGTCTTGAGAGTTAAAGCCTCGATCCCCTATTAAATATTTCCCCCGTATCTATTTCTTCTATTGTGACTTGCCGGGAGGTTTCGTTTTGTTTTTTGGAGTATTTTGGACGCTTAGTCCTTAAACGGGAGCTTGAGCCTTAAGATTTGGACTATAGTCGGAACTATGTGAAGACGACTCCAGAATAGAATTCCATCGGTTCCGTTGACTCTTTTAGGTGATTTTGGACTTAGGATCTTTTCCGGATTGTGTTTTGGAGGTCCGTTCTCATTTAGGCTTGAAATGGCGAAAGTCGAAGTTTTGGAGATTTTTGGCCGGTAGTGAAAATTTTGATATCGGGATCGTATTTCGATTCCGGAAGTTGGAATAGGTCCGTAGGGTTGAATGTGACTTGTGTACAAAAATTTAGGGTCAATCGGACGTGGTTTTATGGGTTTCAGCATCGGTTGTCGAATTTGAAAGTTTCAAGTTCTTTAAGTTTGAATTGGAGGATGATTCGTGAGTTTAGTAATAATTGATGTGGTTTGAAGGCTAGACTAAGTTTGTATGGTATTTTAGGATTGGTTGGGGTCCCGGGAGCCTCGGGTGAGTTTCGGGTGCTTAACAGATTGAATTGAGACTTAGGAAATTGGTTGAAGTTGTTGTATCTGGTGTAACCGTACCTGCACACTTTGGGTCGCAGGTACGGAGCTGCAGAAGCGGTTATGGAGTCGCAGATGCGGATTTGGGGCTTGTCCAGCTGGCGCTGCAGGTGCGGTGAGTTGTCCCTAGAAGCGGATTCGCAGAAGCGATAAGGGACCGCAAGAGCGAGCTCGCAGATACGGTCCCAACCCATTTAAGTTATTTTCGCACCTGCGATGGTTCTTCCGCATGTGTGGAACCGCAAAAGCAGGTAATTAACCGCAGGAGCGGTTTAACTGGCAGAAAAAGGGCCAAATCGAGGGTTTGATCTCATTCTTCAATTTTAGACTTGGGAGCTCGGAAATTTGCGATTTTTCGAGGGATTTTCAGAGAGAGCTTTGGGGTAACGATTCCTAACTCGTTTTTGGTTGTATTTATTCTTGTCGTAAGCTATAGATCTTATTCATCATATTACACCCCCACAATTTTTGTTGTTATCGCGGTTTTGCGTTAATAGGCCAGCGCCCTCCTGGTTCAAGAGTGCTCTAGAAATTTTTTGCATAAATTTCATAGGAGCGGTCCCACTCGACACTCACATAGGTCCAACCACCAAGTGTATTCTGCAGCGCAATACACCACCTATTAAAGGCTATGGATTAATGGATTAAGAGTTTAATAACTCAGCTTCACATTCCTTGTAGTCCTGCACTATACACCATACCATAGGAAGAGACAGAATTTGATAGTGCATATTTGATCAACCAATGACTTGTTATTACCCATATGAACCTACTTCATGGGATCTCAAATCACATAGGTTAGGTTACCATCATTGTTGATACATCTCAAATTGGCAAAAGTCTCAACCCCTCAATATTTCACTTATAAGTCAAAGGGTTGGCAAAATCCTTTTTTGACTACATAATATGTGTAAAAAAAATTATCGCTAAGCAATAGATTTATCACATTATGCCTCAAGAAAATGTGTCTACTCTTCCCATTGAAAGATTTATTTTCTTATAATGGCTATTGCGCCTCGGCAATCACAATTCATTGACACAAATATTGTCGGCTTAATTCCTAGTAGAATATTCACCAAGAGGTTACTTAATCACCCTTATTGCCAGGCAATTTCAATATCATTACATCCCACCAAAAGGTGATCACACAATCGCTAGTGATCTTTTTATAATCTTAATCAAAGATTCCATATCATCATTACATCCTTCCAATACAACAAAAAATTCACGTACAAAATATTAACTCATTGTATTTCTCAAGGCATGAGATCATCTAAAATGAAATAAAACTTGACTATTGTACAAGTGCCTTTTGAAACATCTTTCCACACATAAGAATTTATTTTCTTTATGCATCTTCCATAGTCAAGCACCAAAGTAAAATTTTCTAAATATAGAAGCAACTTTAACTTATACAGAAATATCTTAAATCAATAGGAAACGGATCATAATTCAATGGTTTCTTCATCACCCAAATGACTAAGAGATCCGAAATGAAATTAACTTTTCATAGCAAAAAATACAACATATTTTTTTTATCTAATAATATTTTTTTTTTTGACACAACAAATCTCAATTTTGTAAGGCTTCATTACAATAATTTTAATAAATATTTTTCCTCATTATTCCCCTTATGATCAGGCTACATAACTATTAGCAATACATTCTCGAAAATTTCATACCATTAAGGAGATAATCTTTCACAACTCGTAAGAAGTTTCATTTTATAAATAACAAGCTAATAATATAGCTTCAACCAAAATATTTTATCTCCAAATTAAAAAATATGTATGTCCAGAGATATCAAATTCATGACAAAAAGTCACCAACCTTTTAAATAGCATATAAATGTAAATACCATTTATTCTCGTGATCTCAAGCAACATAAACAAATTTTTCTTTTGACATGTCAGGAAATTCTACAACTACCGAAATAACTAATATCATATTGCCTCTTCAAGATGTTAAAAGAGAATATTTAAAACACTCTAGATTAAGAGAACCACAAAATCAGTGCAATGTCTTTTACTATGCAAAATGCACATACAAAATTATAAATACAAATTTACATCGACAAATAATGTACAACTATAAACACATCTAAAATTGAAAGGACATTATATGTAATATTCTGATGTCAAAGTTTATCTGCCTATTATGTTGTCACGAGAATAAGCATGAAAGAATAAATATTGAAGAGGTATATATTAGTTAATTTATGCATACCTGACACTAAGATATAGTGTTACGCAAAACATATAAGTGGAAGATATTACCGTATGTTTTTAAAGTTCATCAATATTTCATGAGTGGTATTCTCCATACGACCATTCTAAAAACTTGAAGTGTAGGTCTCATTTTTCAAATTAGAACAATAACTTGGACAACATCAAATTTGATTCTCCATAATTAAAAAAATATGAAAATATCCTTAAGATTATTGGAAATATATTATGGAGAATAAGAATTAGTTTGAGGTGTGTCAAGGAAACTGTCCTTAAAGATATTTCGCCCACACAGTGATAAATAAAATAGGCGTATCCCTCAAGATTCAACAAACTCTTCCGATTATTAAATTGGGAACAGAACTAGCAGAAAACTCAAGAAAGAAACCCAGCATACAGGAGAAAAAGATAATTCAGAAAGTTGTATTAGAAAGTTTCTTTAGCTCTCCAAAGACCATGTTTATATAAGTGTTGCTCCAACGACTAGTTAACCGCTAAATAACGGCTAGTTTGACTCTATTAAATGTAAAATAATTTACTAAATAATAAGTAAATAAAAATATAATATTTCATAGAAGAAAAGTTTTTCCAAATTAAAATATTGGACATTGCCTTTTGAGATACCATTAATTTTTCCAACAATGTTGTGATCACAAAATGTTCAGCAATAACATTCAATCTGCAATCAAGACAGGTCGGATTTGTCATAGTATGAAATGGAAGAAAATACAAAAAATAAGTGAAACATATAATTCAGTAAAGTAAGAATTAGGTCCACTGTCCATACTGCTATGCTTTAATGTTCCCTGCTTTGCGTATCTGCAAGGAAGGGAAAAATAGATGAAAAAAACTGGTGGGAGCAACAAGACAAGCTTTAAAGTCTTAAACATATGAACATGAAGCAGTTGTTGTTGCCCATTGGTCTTATATTTTGATCCATAAAATCTTCGACAACATGGGCCTAAATCAATTGTTTCTGCCTTAAAACTTTTGTAGAAGAACACTAGAGAGTGGCCTCACAATCAATTGTCACCCTGCTTTCTTAGATGTCACTACATTATTCATGTTAAAACCAATCTTAGTTTTTTTTGTTTTTTTTGAAAATCTAATTGGATTCTTCCAACTCAAGCATAAGGAGAAGATATTAAAAAAATTTGATCTCTTCCATTTGCAACATAGCATTACATTAAATATTTTTAATTTATATAATATCATAAGATTAGTTACTTCTATAATTCTTCGCGTTACGCTAGACTTGTGACTTATTTTTTACTGTTTTCTTTTAGTTTTGTCCTAACTTTTAAAAAAAATCCCCCAAACAAGCTTTGGCAGTACGATAAAGCAAAACCAGCTATATTTGTCTTCATACTTTTTATTTCCCGAGATTGAACAATTTAAATTTTAAAATATAATACACTAATGGTCAAGTAAGAAATTGACACTGTAGAGAAAATATTTAAAATTGATTGAGCAGTATATTTAAGATAATCTCAAGTATTATAGGGGCTCATCAATATATCGTATGGTGATGTGATGTCATTGCTAATAAGTGGGATCATTCCAAACATTTTGTGTATTCTTTCCTTAAATTAACTTTTCTTATTGTAAATATGCATGCTATAAACTAGCGACATTTGTATGACTAATCATTTTATTGCGAAAACACAATTAATGGTTTAAACATTTTACATTTTACTGTTATCAAATTAGAAAAAAGTTTGAAATTAATTCTAAAAGATTATTAGTTTCTTATATCAATTGGAGTATTAGAAAGTCACTTATACACCGGAATTTAGATTTGAAGAAACTTACGCCATGGATTCTATTTCTATCAAATGGAGTGATGATGTGATGGTATTTATAATACGGAAAAGCGCGTGATATATTTTCTACTTTGATTTATTGTTTGATTCTATTCCCTGTCTATTAATGTTTTATATTTGTTCCTAATTTACATGCTGGGACACGTGGTAAATTTTGAAAGAAGAAGCAACCTAAAACAAAAATAATTCTGACCCGCCCGCCCGTTTTTCCTCTTTTAATTTTTGCCCAAATCTCTTTTAAACATAAACTTTTATTTCGTGTATGAAGTTCTCTTTGTCTCTTTTCTTGTAGCCACCATTTTTTTTTCTTTCTATTTTTGATAAGGAAACAAAAGTAAATAAGGAATATTCTAGATTTTTATATTTCCTATGTTATTTAGGAGTAGGTTACAATTAATTAATTGTATGAGTTTAGGAAAACTTAGCCAATTAGGTTTAGGTTTCCTAGTCCATTAGGTTTAGGTTTCCCAATTAGTTTAGGTTTTGTCTTATTTCTTTGCCTATAAATACTTGTGGAATCAATGAGAAGGGATGAGAGATTTCACCCCAAAACTTGTCTTGTCTTGTTCTTCATTATTTCTTAGCATTCTATCATGGTATCAGAGCAAAATCTCGATCCATCGAGTTAGGAGCTTGAAGAATTTTGTGAGACTCTCCATTGTTGAAAAGTGAATTAACCAAAGTATTTGGTGTTGCCAGTTAAGCGATTTTACAAAAGATGATGACTACGTGTGAAATCGATTATCTTGGTAACTGCGGTCTTGTGAAGAATAAAAGTGTTGATAAAATAAAAGAAAATACTGGATCTGTTTTGAGAACAAATATTGCTCAAATCAGATCACAATGTGTTATTAAAGGAGAAAGTAAACGTGACCGGTTGCACGGTAAGATGACGAGAATCCCGTGGATAATTGACACGGGTGCATCGAACCATATGACTGGAGAATTGAATAAGTTTGAAAGTGTGCGGAATATGCCGCAAATACCGGTAGGTCTACCAAACGGAAGCAGCTCAACGGCTACCAAAGAGGGGTCACTAAGGCTTGACGAAAATTTGATATTGCGGAATGTACTTTATGTGCCCGAATTGACATGTAATCTAATCTCTGTTTCTCAACTAACCAAGGACTTTGATTGTGATGTGACTTTTACAAGTGAATCATGTGTTGTGCAAGAACGGTCATCGGGAAGAATAATTGGAGCAGGTGAACCGAAGGATGGACTTTATTATTTTCGGTCCTTCTCGAATGTAAAGGCTTTGAAGGTGGATGCTGATAATTCACTAGAGTTGTGGCATAAACGAATGGGTCACCCTTCGATGCAAATAACGAAGCTAATCCCAGGTATAGTGGTTGAGAAGAAAAAGAACTATGATGCAAGTTGTGACATATGTCACCGGGCAAAGCAGACGAGAGACCATTTTCCTCTGAGCGAACATAGGGCATCCGAAATTTTTGAATTGATCCACTGTGATTTGTGGGGTCCATATAGAACTCCTTCCTTGTGTGGAAACTCATATTTTCTTACAATTGTTGATGATCACTCACGAGAAGTATGGGTATATTTGTTGGCGGATAAAAAGCAGGTCGGCCAAATTGTGAAGAACTTCTTTGCCTTGGTTGAACGACAATTTAGTAAACAAGTGAAGATTGTTCGAAGTGACAATGAAACAGAATT
>MDKI01167544.1:0-54045 GCA_005239505.1 Nicotiana paniculata
TATATATATATCAGCTTTGAAAAGTCAAAGAGCTGCTAACTTGGCACCCTAGCATTAGCCCTTCTATCGATACTTATAATTTTTTATCCGGATGTCGTATGAACAAAGGTTAAGAGAGTTAGAAATTAAATTCCAAGACCTTCAATTTAGTATATAATATGTCCCAAAAAGAACTCCTATAACACAAAAAATGTATTGACACACCTACTTGTCACCTATGTAGTCCGTGCAGTCTTACATAACTATACATATCTCTCTACTCTGATGTCGTATAGACAAAACGTTTAGTGCATTAGAAACTAGAATCATAGATCGTCAATTTCATATGTATATCATCCCGTAATTCCAATTACTTTGAGAGAAATTCTCAGCTACATTTGACCTAATATTCAGCATATTTATGAATGTAACTTGTGATGATCTTTGCCAACTTTTGTTCCACAACTCGCTTGAATTCAAAACATAACACATGACTATCATAAGAATAAAATAACTCATAACCTCCTTATTATTTTGATCACCCTATTCTCACCCCAAAAGTACATGTTATAACATTTCCAACTTGTCGACTTTCGACGAAACTTATTTTCTTCAATTGGTTTAGCTTCTAAGCCTTCAAACCCTCTTGGTACTTGCAGTAAATGATCTTAAATATTTGTAACTTCCATGTTAACATGATTAACTAAGTTATTTAACTTTGTAAACTCTTCAAAGATGATCTCATTTCAGAGCTTACATAAATTGACTTACGACATACTCTCACGTACGAAACTATGTGGTGTAAAATCATTTCCCCTTTGGAACGTTCGTCCTCGAATGTTAACGGATGCGCTTATCAGTCTCATAACCTATAGCTCTTACAAATAATTTAGTATTTTCCTTGACATCTAGGCGATTATTTTGTGAATAAATCCAAAGACATGGCATTCCCCCTTTTAGGCCTCTTTCTCGCACCACGACCTGTGGTCGGAATTCTTCTAATCTCGTTTCTGTTTCTACCTCTGTCATGCAGCCTGTACGACTCTATCCTTGTATGTGCACCGATGCGACTCTAGCATGTAGCTCTCTTATTTTGATGGGCTTAATACTAAGGCCTTACCTATTCTCTTCACCTTCTCATTCACCTTTTCTTATTCTTACTCATGTATACCTAAAACCTTTTTGCTCTATCATACTTTAGCTTACGACCTACACATATCTATTTATACTACTCACAACTTTCTTTAACTGTCTAGCATCATAGATTTCCTTATGTTGTTCTGGAACCTCAAGCAAGATATCACATCGTCTCTAACTCTTTTTTACTCTCTTAACTAGACCTCTCGGTACCTGGAAACCATAGGCTGGAAGATATCGCACTGGCAACACCACTATCATTTCTAGATACTGAATCATAGCGCTTCTAGCCCTTTATCTGAAATATGGACTATTCACAACCTTCTGCGCCTGAGTATCTCGTATTTTATTTATCTTTATCATACTTACCTTTAAATATTAAGTCACATCTTCTATCTCTTTCATAATCTCCCTTCCACATAGGTGGAATTCACATCCACACCTTGAAGACCTACTATAATACTTGCACCTTGGGTGTATAAACAATCCAGCGGGAGCTTCATACTGACTTCTTAGGAAGATGGTACTCTTCTAACTGGGTTTATCGTAGAGTTGTTATAGAAAATGGCCGATGTACCATCTCTTTTGTACTTTTGATATTAGGAGCGATTCTACTGTGATCTGAATCATGATTTCTATAATTATATAGGTCTAATAATCAAGCTCCTGATTCACTTAGTTGATGTAACTCTTTAGTTCCCTCTTCTCTATCAGCTTTTAAGTAGGCATAAGCTATCTTCGAATCTGCAGCTCCGGGTATTATTTATTACTTTAGCCTTTGGTAGATGCAATGGAATATCCATGATATAACCTTGTAACAATTCAAGCCTTTGTATGTAACATGGACTCAGTTCTTTATTTTAACTTATACAAAAGTCTCCCATAACTGTATGAATGTCAACATATATGTTGTATGGATAGAACTCCGAAATCTTAAGTGCGGTCATAACGTAACTCATTCCGGGTCGTAGATCAAATAATTTGTTTCGTGCCTTCTCAGTTGTCTTTAAATACAAGCAATTTCTTTTCCTAGTCATTCTGCCACTTGCTACATGAATACTTAGCTTATCCTAGTGCTCGCGAATACCGGAATTTCGTGTAACTTTTATGATCTCACATATTACTTTGGATCTTACTTCCCGTTCCTTAGTCACGATATGTGCCACTTTGTTATGGAGTGCATACAATATTGTAGTGAGACTGTTGTTACAAGATCATTTCTTCTTTAGGTCATTATGCTTATGTTAAAGCCTTTTTTCTTATTTCCTAAGCTAGTCTTATGTTGCAGTACTTAGGGAAGGCCCTCTGACTCTTGTAAAGCTGCGAGATTATTACATTGTATACCCCACAAAATTACTGATGTTCTTACTCGCCTATAATTATCCTTAGTTACTTAAGTCCGCGCCTGTGTGCTCGTAAGGTTGCTTCGGAATTGAAATTTTGATTGTCTCCCTAGTGGTACTCCCTTTTATTTCTGTAACAGTTATACGGTACCTTTTACTACCCAACTCCTATCTGAATATTTCTCAAGGATTACGATGTCATATCTGCGAGACTGAATTTCCTATGCTAGGTTTGACTATGTTTATCTTGTATGATCTACTGATTTATTTAATACCTCTTGTATAGCCATAACTAAGCTCTTCCTGAATCAACTACAAACTACTTGTCAGTCCAGGCTCATGTTTATATTCTGCATAACCTCTCTTTGGTTATGTCTTTTGTCTTAACTTAACTTTTGCACTGGCTCCTGATGTATCAAATGTTAATTTGCACTTATTTATCAATAACATCTGGTGTGGGAACCCTTAGTGACTCTCTCCGATGTCGTGGTTACATAAAGTGTTGGGGTTCTAACATAAATGTAGGAATTGAAAAATGCAATCTCATCCATTTTTCCCGTTTATTGCATTCTACCTTTACCATTCCATAGTTACCTCTTCATCTTTAGCGTCTTTTCACATCTTCACTGGCTCTTACTCGCCTTGCGGTAACCTTTATGTGCCCCAAATGATTGAATTTTGTATGCACGTGGGTGACACCTATTGTAACAGGCACACTTAGTCCCATAAGCTTAACTCTGCTCACAGTGCTTGCTTTAGGGAGGCTTCTTCCTGAATGATTTTTAAAGGTTATTCTTCTATTGTCCATTCTATCATTGCCGAAACGCGATCTATGAAATTCTCACAATGATGACTATTATCAAATCCTTCAGTCCCTAAATCATGTTCGGTTTTATCTTTTTTACTAGCCCATACTAATTTCTATTACTCTGGGGGTCTAACTTATCCTTATAGTAATCAGGTTGGATTCACCAACTCATTTTTCGAAAAAAGGATATGACTTTATGGCATATACTCTTTTTTAGTCTCAAGGCCTGTCTCCTCTTTACTTTTCCTTAACTTGACTATAGACTCTGTCATCTTGTCATATTTCGATTTACCATTATAGTCTATTTATCACATCTTACTTATAATGCTTCATTTACTCTCTTCTTGTTCTCCTGCTAATATCTCTGCCTATTACATTATTTTGCAAACTTCAACAAAACATTCTTTTGCCTTTAGCTCCCGTTGCTCCATCCACTGGCTCTTCGAGTCACATACATTCTCTTTTTACTAGGGGAAGGAGTCATACTAAGGTAAGTAATTATCCCTTTTAGGATTCCAATGCTTATCTTTTGAAGTTTCTGAACATTCTAATATTCATATCCGATTGTACTATTCTAGTTTGCACCATCTGGGTGTCTTACAAGGAGAACTACTATCACGTTTGTCATATCCTTAGAAAATGTAATTTAATGCTAACAATCCATCCTTAATTTTGGTTTTCTCTAACCCCAGCTGGATCCTGATATCCCATCCTTCTTGGAAACTATATCTATTAGCTCCCATAGGGCATAATTGAGATGGGTGTGGCCAATTGCATATATCTCTGTTATTGTTGAAAGTAACACATAATGCTTATATTTCTTTGCCTGAATTGTAAATACTGATAATCTTCACTAACTGGGTACCTCATAACCTTCTTCACTTTGCTTCTTTTACTTGTTGAACTTGTATCTACCTTCTGATTGTCTTATTGCTTTTAAAAATACAAGTGGATAGATATAAATGAATTAGGGGTCATTATCAAGAATCTTACACGTCTTAGTACACACATGATCTACTGAAGACCTCGCATTTACTCATCATAAGCATGATGCAAAATCGAGTTCTTCTAACTCAACTCTTCCATAACCACATTCAATCTTTTACTAATTGTCTTTTGGATGTAGGTATCGTTGTATTACGAATAAATTAAGATTTAGGAGTTAGAATTCTTATAACTGAGCTCTACCACACGATCTAGAGTAAGAAGAAAGAGTGAAAGTTCTAAATGCACTGTAGCCTCATGCTTATACGTGTGGTGCACAATACACCAATAAACAAGACTCTACTCGACACGACTTGCAGAATCCCTAGGATAGAACTGCTTTGATACCAAGTTTATCATGCCCCAAACATGAAGAGGTGTGGCCGGCACCCGGTGCCATGCTCGGCCCGAGCCTACCACTCTATAACTATGAAATCTGGAGGGGTAACCCTCAACTTAGGCCGATGAGGCCATATTCTGAATCATTTGAATATAATGTCTATCTCATATGAGGGATAAACATACCCAAAAGCTGATATATAAAAATATGCAGGCTAAAGAAGCCGCCATGAACATCCACTGATATACAAAATATACATGACTCATCTACAAGCCTCTAGAGATAATTGAACTATATCATGGTCGGGATAGGGCCTCGACCGACCCGTCAAACCTGTATATATAAAATAGACTCCAAGGTATAGACCCGGTAACTCCGAGGAAGAGGAGCTTACCAACCAAGCTGATGTTTGACTCTGTCTGCTAGGAGGGCCTGTCCAACTGTCCATCAGGACATGCATGCATGAATTATAGCGTCCTCAACAAAAAGATGTCAGTACGGAATAATGTACCGAGTATGTAAGGAAACTGAATAACTGAAAGCTAAAATTGAACTGATAATTAATAACTAAAAGTACCGGGGAGTCCAATATAATTGAAGATATGCTTATCTGCTGATACTGACTCATCTCTCTCAATATAGCAAGTAAAATAGTTGTCCGGCCATATAAGGCTCGGTATGTGTGACTGCTTTGCCATCATAGTCTCTCTCATAGTCGCTCGACCATACTAGGCTCTGTATCATGACCATTCTTGGCTCGCTCATAGGCTCTCAGCCACAATAGGGTCAATATATAACTTACCATCTGATATGAGGTTGCCCAATAGGGGCCTGCCTATCGATTATAGCTCGATGGAGGTGAGAATATTGTAACACTCTATATATATAGACTCTCTACTCTGTTGGCTGAAATAAGACAAAACTAAACTGAATCTTATGTCCCGATAAGGGAGAATGCAGTAACTTAGGAGACTAGGACAATGTACATAAATTCAAGAATATGAACTTCTCTTTATGTCTCGTTATCTAACACATGTAGTTACTGGATCATGCCAAAATGAAGGAAAGGTTTATCCTTAACGTACCTTAACTCCGTTGAGTCCTTAAAACCTTCCAAGCAATTATTCAAACAACTCAACTCAATCTACCACAACATAAGGAGATTCAAAATCAGTGCTGAGTAAAGACTAAGTCCGCAACTTAAACTAGTAGCTCGTTTACGTAAATTTGGGAAGCATATCCCCAGGAATAAGGCCCTTCTCCAATACTGTATACCAACAAAAAAAGAACACAACAACTAAAACATGTATGCAGAAATATCCAACTATCTCCATCACAATATACCACAAAACAATCCACACACTCTAATCACTTCATACATAAAACGACAACCAAAGTAGTGTCAAACAACCTAAAGAATATAATGATTAATGACCAGACCACCGTTACTTCATTATGTGTCATTTATCCACACCTTTTATCCTTAAAAAATTCATAATACATCAGCACAAGATGCCAACACGAGTGGACTACAAAACAGTCCACTAAAAGTGAAATGAATCGAACTCACGGATTTCGATCGCCGTCCCGTGAGTTCTAACTATTAGGAATCAAATTTATGAACCTTAATTGACATTAAAAAGCTTAAATACAGAATGTAGGCATTTTCGTAAATATGATGTACCTTCCAAAACTCAAACTACAAAGAAAAAGAGAGGCGATATAGTGATACTTACGTCGTAGGGGTCGTTCTGATGTTATCGCTTCTTGATTTCGTACCCGGGATGTTAATCTTATTTGAAACCCTTGTATAGAGCTTGAGAGTAAGTTTTTGGGGTTTATATGGTCGTGTTCTATAAAAAATGAAGAGAAAGACGATTTAAAACCCTATATATATCAACTTTTGAAAAGTCAAATAGGTGCTAGCTTGGTACCCTAGCATTGGCCATTCTTCCCATACTTATATCTTTTTATCCGATGTATTATGAATAAGCGGTTAAGAGAGTTTGAAGATAACTTACAAGACCTTCAATTTGGTATATAATATGTCCCAAAAAGACCTCATATAACACACGAAATGTATTGCTCAAAAACATTTAATGACACACCTACTTGTCACCTATGCAGTCTTCTCAGTCTCGCGAAACTGCACATATCTCTCTACTTCGATGTCGTATCGATAAATAGTTTAATGCGTTAGAAACTATAATCGTAGATCGTCAATTTGATATGTGGATCATCCCGTAATTCCAATTACATTGGGAGAATTTCTCAGCTACATTTGACCTAACCTTCAACATATTTATGAACGTAACTTGTGATGATATTTGCCAACTTTTGTTCTACAACTCGCTTGAATTCAAAACATAACGTACGAATATCATAGGACAAAAATAACTCATCATATAACCTCCTTATCATTTGATCACCCTAGACTCACCCCAAAATTATATGTTATAACATTCCTAACTTGTCGACTTTCGACGAATCTTATTTTCTTCAAAAGTACATGTTATGTGCGTGTTTCTTGTAAGGGATTACTTGAAGCCACACGACATCATAAGGTGGTATGAAGTGCATGTAGCTATTTTTTTTAAAAATGTTTTCAAAACTATTTAAACGTAAGGCTCACGCGGCGGTATAAGGAAAGATTGTGATTAAAATTGAGAAATGTGAATACGAGGCGGTACCTAGTTTGTGGTTCTTGTTGTGTCGGTACCTCGTCTGTGATTCTTGTTGTTTATATCATGTTGTAAAGAGTTATTGGTGAACTACTTCTTGTTGATTTTATTCTTCACGGGCTTATCAATTTGGATCCGTATTTGACTTTGATGGTTCTCTTTAATTGCTTCTTTTATGTTATCTCTATGCTTACAATTCTTTTTAGTCTATGTTATTAACTTGCTTCATATTACTTATTTCTCTGTTTTCCATTACTTCTCGTTATTGTAATTCACTCTGTTTATTATGTCCTAGTAGATGCCTTGACCTGGCTTTATTACTCTACCGAGGTTAGGCTTGATACTTATTGGGTACCGTTGTGGTGTACTCATACTATGCATCTGGACATCTTTTTGTGCAGATCCAAGTACATCTGCCCATGCCGTACACTAGAGGTTGATTAAGTAGATTCTTTTGGAGACTTCAAGGTATACTTGCTCGACGTCCGCAGGACTCGAAGTCCCCTTCTTTTTTAGACATTCTACTGCTTATTTCGTGTTTCAAATAGTATTGTATTTCTAGACTATTAGTACTTTCTTGTAGAGCTTTTGCCTCCATTCCACCAGGTCTTGGGGAAGTGTTGGTTATTGTGTTATTAGTTATTATATTAGTGTGGAGGCTTAATTTGAAGTTTCAGTACTATTTCTGTTATTTCTCTATGCATGTTAGGCTTACCTAGTCTTAGAGTCTAGGTGCCATCACGACATCCTACGGTGGAAAACTAGGGTCGTGACAAGTTGGTATCAGATCTCTAAGTTCATAGGTGTTACGAGTCATAAGAATATTTAGTAGATTCTTGCAGATCGGTACGGATACGTCTGTACTTATCTTGAAGAGGCTACAAAAATGTTAGGAAAACTTTATTTCTTTGATTCGTTATTTTGTGAATTGGTTGACTTCGAAAAATAAATCTTTGACTTTCTATTTTCTCACAGATGGTGAGGACACGCACTGCTAGATCTGACGATCAGACACCCGTACCCCTTGCTAGAGCCACATGAGGCCGGGGTAGAGACCAATGAGGGACACGTGGTACAGTTAGAGAACCTGCCCGAGCTGCAAAAGAGGAGCCACAGTAACTCAAGTTAGGGGCAGGCACCTGAGGCGCTTGTTTCCACCCCTGTATTTCAGCATGCCCTCGCACAGTTCTTGATCATGTTCGATACTTTAGCTCAGTAAGGGTTGATTCCACTTGCACCAACCATATCTCAGGCTAGGGGAGGAGCTCAGACTCCCGCGGGTCCACGTTATTCAGGTCCTAGAGGCTATGATAGTGCCACCTGTTGTTTTGGTTCCGTCTAAGGTTAGGGCAGGGGAATCCGAGGAGGAGCAACTTAGACTGTTGATGTTCAAGAAATATCACTCTCCTACTTATAGTCGTTTAGATTTAAAGGATGCACATGGTTTTCTAGAGAAGTACCACCATATTCTCCGCACCATGGGTATTTTGACGATGAATGGGATTGATTTTACTACATTCCAACTGTCAGGAGTAGGGTATCGGTGGTGGTGGGCTTACGAGAAGGGTAGCCCAGCCGATGCAACTTCACTAACATGAACCTAGTTTTCAGAGATGTTCTTGAGAGAGTTTGTTCCCCAAGCCCTTCGGGATGTATGGCGCACAGAGTTTGAGCAGCTGCACCAGGGTACTATGTTAGTGTTAGAGTATGATGTGCCTTTAAGTGATTTGTCTAGACATGCACCTGCCTTGGTTTCTATAATCAGAGAGCGAGTCTGTAGATTTATAGAGGGTCTCAACTATGATATTATATTTGCATGGCTCGAGACTTAGAGACATATACCCCATATCAGCAGGTGGTAGAGGTTGTGCGGAGGTTATGTGGAAGAGAGAATGGGGAGGCCAAAAGTCCTCGAGGTACAAGAGGATATAGTGGTGGCCATGCTACATCTATAGGTCAACATGGTAGAAGCTATGTGAGCCGTCCAGTCCACTCAACACGTCTAGCTTCTAGTGGTGCTCTGGTAATTGCGAGGTCTCAAGTTGCACACTTTCCTCAGCCACTTTCTAGTGCACCTCCTACACGGGGTGCCTTCAGCAGTCAGTCCAGTCGGCCAGGCCCGTGCTAATCCAGTAGCCACGACCACCGAGAGCTTGATTTAAGTATGGTGATACCCGTCATATGGTTAGAGACTTCCCAAGACCCAGGAAGGGTGCACCTCCACATACTACTTAGGCTCCACAGATTCAATTAGGTCACATGCTTCTCAGGCCATAGTTGTTTCCCTAGTTACCGCTCCACCCGCACAACCAGCTACAGGTGGGGGACGGGCGGGTAGAGGTCGCTTTAGAGGGGGAGTTCAGGCAAGATTCTATGCTTTTTTTGGGTAGGAAAGAGTTAGTTGTTTCAGACGCAATCATTTCAGGTATGGTTCCGGTTTTCCACAGAGATGCATATATCTTATTTGATTCGGGATCCATTTATTCATATGTTTCATCTTTCTTTGCCTCGTATTTGGATATATCTCATGATTCTTTGAGTTCTCCTATTTATGTGTCCACACATGTGGGGGATTCTATTGTTGTAGACCATGTGTATCGGTCGTGTTTAGTTGTTATTGGTGGTTTTGAGATTAGAGTTGATCTACTTTTACTTAGTATGGTAGACTTTGATGTTATCTTAGGCATGGACTGCTTGTCGCTCTATTATGCTATTCTGTATTGTCATGCCAAGACTGTGACATTGGCTATGTCAGGTTTACCATGGTTAGAGTGGAGGGGTACAGTAGGTTATGTTCCTAGTAGAGTTGTGTCATTTCTAAAGGCTCAGCGGATGGTTGAGAAGGGGTGTGATGATTATATAGCCTTCATAAGAGATGACAGTGATGATACTCCTACCATTGAGTCAGTTTTGATAGTGAGAGACTAGCTAGATGTACTTCCAGTGGATCTTCTGGGCATGCCGCCCGATAGAGATATCGATTTCGGTATTGACTTGTTGTCGGGCACTCAGCCCATTTCTATTCCATCATATCATATGGCCCCAACAGAGCTGAATAAGTTAAAGGAGCAGTTGCAAGATTTCATTCGGCCTAGTGTGTCACCGTGGGGTGCCCCTATTTTGTTTGTGAAAAAGAAGGATGGTTCTATTCGCATGTGTATTGATTATTAGTAGTTGAACAAGGTAATAGTGAAGAACATGTATCCATTTCCGCATATTGATGAGTTAGTTGATCAGCTATAGGGTGCTAGAGTGTTCCCAAATATTGATTTGCGGTCAGGGTATCATCAACTGAAGATTCCGGATCTGAACATCTGGAAGACTGCCTTTAGGACTCGATATGGTCATTACGAGTTCCTTATAACGTCATTCGGGATGGCCAGCTCTCCAACAACATTTATGTACCTGATGAATAGTGTTTTCTAGTCATATCTTGATTCATTTTTCCTTGTGTTTATTGACGACATCCTGGCATACTCCCGCAGTCGGGAAGATCATGAGAAACACCTCAGAATCGTGATAGAAACCTTGAGAGAGAAGGAGTGTACGCAAAATTCTTTAAGTGTGAATTCTTGCTTGATTCAATGGCATTTTAAGGTCATGTAAAGTCTATTGAGGGGATCAACGTAGATCCGAAGAAGATTGAAGTAGTTCAAAGCTGGCGCAAACCATCTTCGGCTACTGAGATTCGAAGTTTCCTTGAGTTAGCCGGGTATTATTGTCGTTTCGTAGAGGGTTTCTCATCTATTGTCGCACCTATGAACAGATTGACCTAGAAGGGTGCTCCTTTCAGATGGTCCGAGGAGTGTGAGGGGAGCTTTCAAAAGCTCAAGACTTCCTTGACTACATTCCCAGTGTTGGTGTTGCCTACGGGTTCAAAGTTTTACAATATGTATTGTGATGCGTCACGTGTTTGTGTCGGCACGATGTTGATGCAAGAAGGTAGGGTAATTGCCTACGCGTCTCGGTAGTTTAAGGTCCACGAGAATAATTATCTAGTCCATGACATGGAATTGGCAGTTATTTTTTCATGCATTGAAGATTTGGTGGCACTATTTGTACGATGTCCCATGTGAGGTCTATACCAACCACTAGGGTCTTCAATATCTATTCAAATAGAAAAAGTTAAGCGGGGATGATTATATTTGCTTAAAGACTAAGATATCACTATTCTATATCATCTCGGGAAGACCAATGTGGTGGCTGCTTCCTTGAGTCGAAACATAGAGAGCTTGGACTATTTAGCATATATACCGGCAGTGGAGAGGCCATTATCATTGGATGTTCAGGCCTTGGCCAATCAGTTTGTTAGATTGAATGTTTTGGATCCTAATCGAGTTCTTGCTTGCGTGGTTTCTCAGTCTTTTCTATATTATCGCATCAGAGAGCGTCAGTATGACGCTCCAAATTTTCTTGTCCTTAAGGACATGGCACAACATGGCTATGCCAAGGAGGTTTCTATTGAAGATGACAGAGTATTGTGGATGCAGGGCCGATTATATGTACCCAATATGGATGGTGGTTACGTGAGTTGATATTTTAGGAGGCCCACAGTTCGCGGTACTCCATTCATCTGGGTGCCGCTAAGATGTATCAACATTTGAGGTAGCACTATTGCTTGAGAAAAACGAAGAAAGACATAGTAGGGTATGTAGATCGGTGCCTAAATTGTCAGAGTATGAGCATCAACGGCCAAACAGTTTGCTTAGAGGCTTGAGATTCCTGAGTGGAAATGGGAGCGTGTTACCATGGACTTTGTTGTTGGGCTGCCACTAACTTAGAAGAAATTTGACGCAGTATGGGTTATTATGGATAGGTTGACCAAGTTAGCTCATTTCATTTCGGTAGTGACTACCTATTCTTCATAGGAGATGGCTCAAATCTATACCTCGAGATTATATGACTTCATGGCGTGCCGGTATATCATCTCTAACAGGGGCATGTAGTATATATCATGTTTTTGGAGAGCTGTGCAACGTGAGTTAGGCACACGAGTTGAGTTGAATATAACATTTCACCCCAAACGAGCGGACAGTCCGAGCGCACCATTAAGATATTGTAGGATATGCTTCGTACCTGTGTTATGGATTTTTGGGGTTCTTGGGATCAGTTCTTGCTGCTTGTGGAGTTTGCCTATAGTAACATCTACCGATCGAGTATTAATGTTGGATGCTTATGAGCCTCTATAAGGGAGACAATGCCGTTCTCCAGTTGGTTGATTTGATTTGATTTAGGAGAGGCTATGATATTGGGCACAGATTTTGTTCGAGATGCCTTGGAGAAGTTCAAGTTGATCCATGATCTGCTTCAGATAGCCCAATCTAGATAGAAGAGTTATCCTGATCGGAATTTTCATGGTGTAGCATTCATGGTTGGAGAGCGAGGTTTACTCCAGGTTTCATCCATGAATGGTGTGATGAAGTTTGGGGAGAAAGGGAAAGTTGAGCCCTAGGTATATTGGACCTTTTGAGATCCTTGAGAGGATAAGTGAGGTGGCCTACAAGCTCGCATCGCCACCTAGTTTATCTGTAGTTCATTTTTGTTCTATGTTTCTATGCTCCGGAAGTATCACGATGTTCTGTCCCCTGTTTTAGACTTCATCTCAGTCCAATTGGACAAGGATTTGACTTATATTGAGGAGCCAGAGGCTATCTTTGACAGATAGGGCCGGAAGTTGAGATCAAGAACATCGCTTCTGTAAAGGTAAATGGAGGGGTCATCCGGTTTAGGAGGAAATCTGGGAGACTGAGCACGACATACGGAGTCATATCCTCATCTATTTATCACTTCTGGTATGTCGTTATGCACGTTTTGAGGACGAATGTTTGTTTTAAGAGGGGGAGAACGTGACGACCCGATCGATCATTTTATGTAATTCCACCCTCTTTCCCCTTTTGATGCTTCACACATGTGTGTTTATAGTTTTATGACTTACGTGGTTTATTAATTTCGTTCCAGGAAGATTTCTGGTTGGTTTAGACCCTTTGATTCTTGGCTTAGAAGCCTAAATTGAAGCCTAAATTAGAAATGTTAAAAAAACTGTGACTTTTGTGAAAACGACCCTGCAATGGCGTTTTGATGGCTCCGATAGCTTTGTATCGCAATTTTGGACTTGGACGTATACCCGGAATTGAACTCGGAAGTCCGTAAGTTTATTTATGTTGTTTTGTCAAAATTTGGCGATATGAAGTTGAAAAGTTTGACCGTAGGTTGACTTTTATCTATCAAGGTTAGAATTTGATTTTGGGACTTGGAATAGGTCCATTATGCTATTTAGAACTTTTTTGCAAAATTTGGTATCATTTGGAGTTGAATTGAAAGGATTCAGATGCTTAGTTGCAATTCTAGTAATTCTTAAATTTACATTAAAACTTATGCGTTTTGGTGTTCGATTCGTAGTTTCAGATGTTATTTTTGTGTTTTGATCACGAAGCAAGTTCTTATGATGTTTTTAGACTTGTATAAATTTTTGGTTTGGAGCCCCATGGGCTCAGATGAGTTTCAGACACATTTTGGAAGGTTTTGGACCGAAAATGAAAAATCTAGGGTGTTGGTTTATCTAGTGTCGCATTTTTGACCTTAGAAGGGAACCACATGTATCACAATTGCGATGCCTGGTTCGCATTTGCGATGATTACTTGGGGCTGGGCTTGGTTCGTATTTGCGACAACTATGTCGCTTTTGCAAGGGCAACAAGGTTCTTGCAAGAAATTCCCTAAGATTTTCAGTTCCGCAATTGCGAGCATTTCTTCGCAATTGTGAGGGTTTGCAAACCAGTGTCGCAATTGCGACATCTGCAACTGAACAAAATGTTAGAAAGTCGGGATTTCATATCATAATCTCTTATTTTAGAACCCTAAACTAGGCAGGAGGCAATTTGGAGAGGGGATTGTCATCTACACACTTTGGGTAAATGATTCAAATAATTTCCAACTATATTCCATCAATATATCTTAGATGTTAACATCAAAATCATGTGAATCAAAGTGATAATTTGTGAAACTTTGTCAAGTTTTTGAAAAATAAGAATTTGTGTTTTGAGAGTCGATTTGGGCTCGAATTTTGAAATTAATCACATATATGGACTCAGGGTGTTATGGGTAGTCAGAATTTACTCTTGGACTCGAGTTTTGACTGGGCGAGCCTCAGGTTGACTTTTCTTGACTTTTTCGAAAAAGTGTAAAAATTAATTTTCCTTACATTGTTTGATGATATTAAGTCAATTTTGGTTAGGTTTGAGCTATGTGGAGGCTAATTTTAGGGGAAAATCTATTTCCGAGGGTTGAGTTGGCCTAGTTGAGGTAATTATCTTGCTAAACTTTGTGTTAGGGAACTGCCCGTTAGGATTTGGGATTGATTATGTCGGTTGTGCTATGTGAAAGCTGTGTACACAAGGTGACTAGTGGGTACACGATTTTTACGCGGTATTTGACCGATTTAGGCTACCTAGACTCTTTCCATGCTTTAATTGAATTTTCATATTATGTTCTAAATTCTCACGGTCAATGTACTCTTAAATGACCTTGTTAACACTTGTTCTACATGTTACATGATATTGCTCTTACGCTTTAGTTGCCTCTTATTGTTACATGTTATCTCTTCCATTGTTGAATTACCATTGAAGTCATCGTTAAATGTTGTCTCTTCCATTGTTAATTTATCATTATTTGAAGTTATTGTTATATGTTATCTCTTTCATAGATGATTATCATTATTTGAAGTTATTGTTACATGTTATCCCTTTCATTGTTAAATATCCTTATTTGAAGTCAGCATTACATGTTATCTCTTTCATTATGAGTTATTCTTATATAGTATCGTGGTTACATATTATCTTTCTCAATGTTGAGTTACTGGTGTTGACGTTTTGAAAATCGTTATCACATTGAGGTGAAGTTGTTAATTGTGGAGATATCTTTCTTGTTGAGAAATTTAAATTCATTATTATTGTTGACGTTCCTGTACCGGGCTTCGGAATAAAAATACGGACCTGATATCATCAAATTCAAACATTAAGTAAATTCTTTGAACCATTAATTTTTCTGAAATTCAATTTTAGTCAAAAATTCATTTCTCGGTCTAGGGACCTTGGAATTCTATTCCGGGCATACGCCCAGATCCCATATTTTATTACGGACCCACCGGGGTGGTCGAATTACGGGTTGGGGTCCGTTTACTCAAAAAGTTGACCAAAGTCAACTAAAATCACTTTTAAATTCCAAAAAATATTATTTATTCAATTTTTTCCACGTAAAGGCTTTCCAGAATTACGTCCGGACTGCGCGCGCAAATCAAGGAGGGTTAGAATGAGGCTCTAAAGGATTCGAAACACAGAGTTTGGTTGTAAAACACCGAGCGAAGGGCAGATACTCAAAACGACCAGTCGGGTCGTTACATATAATTGTCATCACAAAATGAAGAATCATCATAGCGGGGGTTCGGGAAAAGGAAGGACAAATAAGCACAATTGGCCCAATGGCTATTTTGACCACCACACCTATCACATATACTCCTTGATATTGTTCACACAATCCTCCCCCAGAAGAATTTAAATAATTTTTCCATGAGTGTGATCCTCCACAATAAGGACAACGGTCATCAAAGTATGAACAACTATCATTCGACCAATTTTCATTACATGATGCCATTTTCCAAACCTAAGGAAATAAACAAAAAACTCAACAAGAAAATAATTAAGAAGATAAACAAAGATAAGAAATTAATTACACAAATATTCACAAGTTTTGACCAAAGCATGTACACTTACTTCTCAAACAACCTAAATACGTCAAATTGTTTCCTAGCGACGACGCCCATTTTATGACGTCCAAATACACTACTAAAAAGTAAATGGACACAATCACATTCAATATAATATACCCAACTATGATTTGGGATTGAATCCCACAAAGAACAATATGTAGATGATTAGGTGTCTAAGAAAATTATCGCTTATTATGCTACGCCAAACACTAAGAAAGGGTTTTTGAGAAATATTTATATCTAAATACAACAATATAAACTAACTTAGACATTAAGTAAAATGATCAATGGCTACAAGCATAGATACACGAGAATTAAACTCAAGTAATTATCCAATGTATTTCACGATTTTACAAATATGAGCGAGTTTATGTTAATTAGCCTCGGATAATAATTCTTTATTAGCTTCATCCAAATACTAAGAAGACTTCCTAATTGAATTATCCTAAAATAGTTAAGAGATTAAGAACACCCGAATATGGCTACAAGTAGTTCAATCCTATCCTTAGGTAGAATCTATAAAGTGAGGTTTAACACCTCAAGTTCTTGTTAATTAATCTTTCCCAACCCCAAATTATCTTTTCCAAAATTAATCTGAAGTTAATGGGCGAGTACTATGGTTGGCTAATCCCTTTGGAAACATTAAAGAACAAGAACAATTAAAGAAATAATTAATTCACTTCATAATAAATAAAAATCGTTCAATACATAAGCACAACAAGATATTTAATCCACACTTTAAATATGAATATTCTCATAAACAAGATTCAAGTGTTGGAAGAAATACTGCATATTTAAATGTTTAATACAAAGCAAGAAAATAAAGAAATGGACATAAATGGGTAAGAAATTCTTAACCAAGATCTTTAAATCTTCAAGATCCAAGTGTGTGTGCAAGAACCCTTAGCTCTAAAACATGTCTTCTCTAGTCAAGAGGCTGAAAATAATCCAAATATCTGCCTAAGATATGTTTCCAATAAGCTAGGTCGTGTATTTGTGGGTTTGGAATGAAGAAAGAGTGAAATGCCTAAGTTTCCAAAGTCTGAAGCCCGTTGGCCACACCTACGGAAGGATCATCATAGCTGTGGCAAAA
Organism: Nicotiana paniculata; assembly: GCA_005239505.1. NCBI lineage: Eukaryota > Viridiplantae > Streptophyta > Magnoliopsida > Solanales > Solanaceae > Nicotiana > Nicotiana paniculata. The sequence goes on from MDKI01167544.1 coordinate 17,129, forward strand.
TATATCACGCATATGCGATATTTGGTGGGAAATGGATACTCCGCATAAGCGGACAAGTGGCTGCAGAAGCATGTCCGCATAAGCAGACTCCAAGCGCATATGCGCGACCGCAGGTGCGGTTCATCAATCACAGATGCCATTTCTTCCTCGCAGGTCTTCTTCCGCAGATGCGAATCTTTTCTCGCAGAAGCAGACCATTCTGCGCAGATGCAATTCCACAGGAAATATTTTTACTTCTTTTACTTTTTTTGCACAAATCCACTTTATTTGATTTCAAATCTCTTCAAAACATCATTTACCTGAAAATCAAGCAATACACACTATAAAAAACCTTATATTATAATTAACTGATACGAAAACTAAAGAAAAAAGACTAAAATAAATGGTAAAATCTCCATTCATCAATATCAAAGGGTAAATCCCCAGCTATAGCTAGTCGGGTCACCTCAGCTTGTAGCTTATCCACTGACTTCTTGCTGGCTTGAGACTTCTGTACCTTCTCGATCTTCTTGGTCAATCCCTCAATAACTGAACCATGGTGCACCGGAGTGTCCATAATCACTTCCTGGTTGTCCAGCGTTTCTCGTCAAGCTCACTGGAATCCCGCGGTGCCTGTGTGGATAACTGGCCTGCAACAATACTGGAAATCTCAGACAGCTTTGAAGTAGCTACTTGCATCCAATTGTTAAGACTCGCCAATGTATGGGAGACTCGCAGAATAGACAATGGACCGGTTGGTATGGGCACCAGCCTCAGAACTGGAAGGAGTAGGGACTGCAATAAGAGTTGCGGAAGGAGCTATAGAAAGAGTTGTAGATGGTGGCTCAGGCATAGCAGTTGTTGCACCGGTATAGGGCTTAGCTGATGTAGATGTAATATCAGCTATATCATAAACCACCACAATTGGATCCGAATGGTCGACAGTAATAGAAGGTTGAGCACTCTTATTCGGGTTTCTGGGATCCTGTAGTGAGTACCACTTAAACGGATTTTTAGGCTTTACCTCTGTACCAGACGACCTGGGATCTACCTTTGCATCTGTAAGGTACTCTATAATAGTGTTGGTTTAGGGGTAAGTAGTGTTACTTTTCTTCTCCACCAAAAAAATGTTGGCCGATATCAGGGCACCCACATTTATCGGGTACCCAACCTTGATAGAAGCCACCAAAATAGCATGAGGAATATGCAGGTTATTCTCATTATGGCACGGGTCAAGCCTGTTACACACAAAGGTTTGCCAAGCTTTTGCCTCGAAGCTCAATGTACTCCGGATAATAGGTACCCTAGTAGTAATCCATGGTGGAGGTGGTCCTGGTGCCAAGACCTCAACAATCCATGGTCGGGCCTCTTCTATCAGATCCAACTTCTCTAAGAACTCTTATGGCTCCAAGTCCTCAAATCCCACGTACGCGTTCAACATGTGCTGATCAAATTTCACCTTTAGGTTACGTACTTTGGTCACCATTGTCCCTTTGTGAATGTGTGAAGTTTTGGCATAAAACTCGCGAAAAAGGTGCTCCTTCACATCCAATACCTTCTTAGTAAATAACATCCATCCCTTTTTCTTCATAAACTGCTCCAGAACTGTGGGATTGTATCTATCAAATATTTCAACAAAAGATACCGCTCATGTGTTAATGATCTCAATGGCCACCACATCCGGAAATTAGTAAAATCAGGCAAGCTCAAAAATCTATCTTCCCATGCTTCCTTCTTCTTTGTCTGATCAACACATGTGGATGTACCTTCCCCCCTCTCCCATCATCAAGAATATCATTGTGCACCAGACACTGGAGCAACTGGATCAGAAGCTTGGCTATCACTTTCCGAACCCTCGGAAGTGTTGTGAGATGATAAAGGCATATCTAGAGGCTCAAATCAACCATGTGTCCTAGACTGCTCAGATGTCCTCTACAATAGATACCGAGTTTCCCTCGGAGGCTTTCCTAGATGGGGGCATAAAAGCTAGACTTGGAGAGGTCTGCACCCCTCCCTCTGCCTATTGTAGCTTTCTTTCATATAGTATTTGGCACACATATGGGCAAGCCACCCCTGCCTCGACCCCTTGAAGACTCTCTTCTTCCTTGGCAGATTCTCCGTGTCCTCATGATCGGGCCATTATATGTATCAAAACAAAGAGGATTGTTAGTTGCAAGTCATCATTCAACACAGTTAAAACTCAAGTAAGAGAGGGAGAACAAATTAGAAACACTGGGGTTACAAAGGAATGAACATGTTGCAGGGTTAAGGAAGTGTGGTCCGCACTTTTTTGATGTGCGACCGCGAACTGGGAGTGTGGATCGCACAATTTCATGTGTGGCCGCACATCTGTTAAGAAACATGAGAAACTCAGATACCTCTTATATGAAGGCAGTGCAATAGCTATTGTGCAGCCGCAGAATTCATCTACGGTCTGCGAAATTAATAGTGTGGTCCGCACAATTGCCTTCTCAAGAGACAAGTCTCTAATAGACAGTGCAGACCTAAGTGTGGCCATTCTAAGAATTCTGCGGTCCGCACAATTAAAGTGCGGCCACAAAATCACTTACCTTCAACTAGTCACCAATATTAGCTAAATGTGGACCGCGAAAATTCAAGTGCGACCACAGATCTCAAAATTTAACGAACATGTCTGTAAACTCAGCTAGATTTTGAAAATATTTGTTCATATCTACTTGGCAACATGGTATACACATAAAATTCAGCTAACTCAACCCATTTTAGCATGTTTTAACAACTACCCAGTACAGATCTACCCCACATGGACAAATGGATGATATATAGTAACAGATAGCCTAAAAAGAAGCTAAAAAGTTAAAAGTTGAAATAGCAAAAAAGATTAACATGAAGTGAAGCATACCAGATGATGTGAGTGTACCGGATCTTGTAAATGCAGATGTGTGTATGTGTTTGACAGTAAAAAGTCCTCAGATAAGCTTCTACGGTAACAATGATTCTAAGGAGAGTGAAAAGTGTAAAATAAAGGCAAAACTCCTATTTATACTTAGAGTGAATAAGAGGGTAAAAAGTCTGAGTGCGGCCGCACAATTCCAAGTGCGGTACGTACTCCTTCACCTAGGCACAATTGTCTGCTTCTCTTATGCAGTCCATACAATCTTAAGTGCAGTCGCATAATTCTTCTCGCGATCGTAGATTTTCCCCGCGCTGACAGGGAAAAACTTCAGAGATCTTGAAATTTGACATGTTGTCTAGCTTCCAGAAGTGTGAACTGTAGGTGAAATTTGCGACATCACAAGCTCTTCTGCGATGACATAATGATTTATGCGGCCGCACAATTAAAATGTGTTATTCACATGCATTTTTGTTCTTTCTTCTTTCATGTAACCTCAACTCCGCAGCACACTTAAAATCACGTGAGAAACAACAAAGAATATTTAACTACAAAAAGGAAAAGGAAAAGAACTTTAGTTTCCTCCTAAGAAGAACTTGATTTAACGTCGCGGCACGATGCAATGTCTAAGTATCCTCAAGTGAAGTAAATGACAGCCACCATGTGGCTCTCTCCAACTTTACCCAAGTAGTCCGGTGACCATTGACTCAGATTATTTCATTGTTATTGTTCTTCAAAGCCAATCCACCAAAGGGTGTCGCACCAACTATTTCAAACAAACCACTCAACTTGGATTTGAGCTTCCCGGGAAACATCATCAACCTTTAGTTAAATAACAATACAAGATCACCAGCCTCGAACTCTTTGTTCCAAATGTACTTGTCATGAAGATATTTCATGTTTTCTTTGTACATGGACGAACTCTCATATGCATGGTATCAGAACTCATCCAATTCATTCAAATGTGCAACCCGCAAGTTAGTGGCAACATCCCAGTCAAGATTCAATTTCTTCAAGGCCTACATTGCCTCGTGCTCTAGTTCCACCGGAAGATGAGAAGCTTTCCCAAAAACTAACCGGTATGAAAACATCCTGATAGGTTTTTTGTAAGTTGTCCTAGGCCCATAATGCATCATCAAGCTTCTTGGACCAATCCATTCGATTTGCATTCAGCATTTTAGGCAAGATACTCTTTATCTCTCGGTTGGAGACTTCCACTTGACCACTGGCTTATGGACGATAGGGAGTCGTGACCTTATGAGTAACACCATAATTTATAAGTAAAGTGTCAAAAGTTTTGTTGCAAAAGTGTGACCCCCCCCCCAATCTCTTATGATTGCACGTGGGGTACCAAATCTTGAAAAAAATATTCTTCTTTAAGAAAGCCACTATACTTATCGCCTCATTATTAAGTAAGTCAATGGCTTCAACACATTTGGACACATAATCCACCATGAACAAGATGTAAATGTTTCCACAAGAACTCACAAAAAGGCCTATAAAGTCAATGCCCCAAACATCAAATATATAAATATCCAAGATGGTTGTAAGAGGTGTCTCATTTTTCTTTGAAATCCCACCGGCCCATTGACATTCATCACATTTTTTCACTAAGCCACTTGCATCCTTGTAAAGAGTGGGCCAATAAAAACTATAACTAAGAACTTGGCCATTGTCCTTTCTCCGCCATAATGACCACCATATGACGAAGAATGACAAGCACCAAGAATATCACATTGCTCTTCTTCCTGTACATACCTTCTAATCACTCCATCCGTACAAATCCAAAAAGGGTATGCGTCATCCCAATAATAATCTTGACAATCTATTTTGAGCTTCTTCCTTTAGTTTGAAGAGAACTCATCCGGAATGATACCACTCACAAGAAAACTGGCCAAGTCCTTAAACCACGACACCTATTTCATTGAAATTTCCAAAAGTTGCTCATCGGGGAAAGAGTCATTAATTACAAGGCCATCATGTGGCCTCTCTTCCTCCTCCAAAAATGAGGAAAGAGGTCCGCCACTTGGTTTCACTACCCTTCTTATCTTGAATATCAATATCAAATTACATCTCATGAAACGAGCCTTAGATTACTTTTCTCATAAGATAGCGAAGCGCCGCATGATCTGTGTGGACAATAACTTTGAGACCAATCCAGTACGGGCGGAACTTCTCAATTTCAAACTCAATAGCAAGGAGCTCTTTCTTTGTAACAGTGTAATTGACTTAGGCATTATTCATGGTCATAATATCATAGTAAATCAAATAAAAAACTTTGTTGATACATCGCCCCAAAACAACCCCAACTGTTGCGTCACTTGCATCACACATGAGTTCAAAAGGCATGCTCTAATTTGGAGCGGTAATGATAGGAGTGGTTGTCAACTTGAGCTTCAATTGTTCAAAAGCCCTCATACAATCATCATTGAAATGGAATTCCGCATCCTTCTCAAGGAGCTTACACAATGTGTTCACCATTTTAGAGAAATCTTTCATAAAGCACCGGTAGAAACTCGCATGGCCTAAGAAACTCTGCACACCCTTCACTGAAGTTGGGGGTGGAAGCTTAGAAATCACCTCAACCTTCGCCTTGTCAACTTCAGTTCCATTCCTTGAGATTTTATGTCCAAGGACAATGCCTTACTCAACCATGAAATGACATATCTTCCAATTGAGCACCAAATTAGTCTCTTTGCATCTAGCCAACACTTTGTCCAAATTTACAAGACAATCATCAAAAGAATCCCCAACCACCGAGAAGTCATCCATTAAAAATTCAAGGTAGTCCTCTACCATGTCCGTCCAAATAGCCATCATACACCGTTGAAAAGTCATTAGTGCATTGCATAAACCGAAAGGTATCTTCTTGAAATCAAAAGTATCGTAAGGACTTGTAAAGGGGTTTTTTTCTTGATCTTCTGAGGCAATAAGAATTTGGTTGTATATCGATTACCCATCAAGAAAACAATAAAACGCACGGCCGGCCAACCTATCTGACATTTGGTCCAAGAAAGGAAGTATAAAATGATCCTTCTTTATGACTTTGTTGAGCTTACGATAATTCATACAAACTCTCCAACCGGTCACTGTTCTTGTGGGAATCAACTCATTCTTATCAGTGGTAACAACCTTCATGCCCCCTTCTTTGAAACACATTGAATCGGAGAGGTATGAACTATCGGAGATGGGGTAAACAACCCCGGTATCCAACCACTTGATAATTCTTGACCACTTCTTTCATAGCCTCATTGAGTCTTCTTTGATGTCCAATAGACGATTTATCACCATCCTCCAACTTTATCTTATGCATGAAAATGCGAGGCTTATACCCCAAATATCCTCCAAAATCCACTCAATAGCCTTCTTCATCTTTTACAACACTGCCAATGTGGAACCAACCTACACGTTAGTCAAACAAGAGGAAATAATAACCAAAGAGTAAAACAAAGACCAAGAAATTCATACCAAAGGTGTAGAGGCAATGGCTTCAACTCCAAAGTAGATTGATGTGTTGTGTGAGGCAAGTTGGGCATCCGAATCAACAATTTTTTTCATCATTTGCTTAAACGTATTCTTGATACGACCGATCTCATTATTTGAAGAGCTTGAACCATGAGAAGTATAAGGAGGTGGGTTGCTCGGTTGTTGATATATTGGGGGCCTTTAAAAATCCGACCCCCCATTGCCTTGATTGTTTCCCCAACCACCTTGGTTTTTTCCTCCCCAATTTCCTTGGCTTTTTCCACTCCAATTTCCTTGATTGTTGTTAGTATGCCAATTCCCTTGATTGTCAGAACTCCAACTGCCTTGGTTATTTTGTGTTCGCCATTGTTGTTGATCGGAGCATTGTAAGTTGTTTCTTTGACCTTGGTAATTGTTCACATATTGAACCTCCTCTTGCTCATGATAAGAATCATCTTGATCGAAACCACCATCATCTTGCACATAATTCTCCACTCGGGGTTTTTTTTTTTTGGACCCTTGATCCTCTTCTTATTCACAAACACATTTGCTCCGTCCATAGCATGAGATTTACTTAGGAGCTTGCACTTGATTAAGTTGAGATTTTGCTAGTTGAGTCATTTTTATTGTTAATTTGGCGATGGCTTGCTCATGATTTTGCAACTCTTTGTGTAAGAGAATCATGTTTGGGATCACCTTGTGAAACATTAGCTCAGGATTGCCAAGCCAATAGCATTTCCTCCATCTCATCAAGAATACCACATGCCTCCGCATAAGGTATTGTCATAAAGTTGCCACAAACCAATTGATTTACCACACATTGTTTATAGTATTAATACCACGATAGAAAATTTGTTGGATCATGTTGTCAGCCATATCATTGTCCGATACCTCTCCAAATATCATGCAAAGGTTCATTGGGCTCTTGCTTGAAAATCAATATTCATCTCTAAGAGTCGCCATATGCCCGGGAGAGAAAAACATAGAAATAAATTTTGCGGCCAATTCATCATAAGTATGTATTGAATGATTAGGCAAGCATTCCAACCAATCTAATATTTTACCCCGTGGAGAGAAGGGGAAAATCCTAAGTCTCAAAGCATCCTCGGAAACATTAGTTTCTTTCTCCCCCAACACATATCCACAAAACCCTTCAAATGTTTATAGGCATTTTGATTTTGCGCACCGATGAAAAAGCCTCGTTGCTCTAGCAAAGTGAGCATCACATTGGTAATTTGAAAATTTCCTGCTCTAACGCAGATGGGACTATTGTACTTGCATAACCTTCATTGGGAGATATCCGGTGTTGCGCCGCTTGTGGTTGTGGTGGTGGAGGTGGAGGTGGTGGGGTCACATTGTATTTTTTACCCTGACCTCGACAATTTGGTTTTGGAACTTGAGGTACATCATCTAGTTTTTCCTCCTCGCCGTCCAATTCTCCCAATGTCATATTTTTAAGCTCGTTGTTCGCTATTTTGCACCTACGATTTCTTCAACAAGTTAGTAACACGGAAGGGAAATAAGATATCTCAATAACACACTCAAATATATAGCTAACACCATTAAAACTTCCCGGCAACAGTGCCAAGAATTGATGTACGTCCAATCCGCACTCGATGGTGAGTGAAAATTGCCGTTGGAAGAATAGAACCCAACAAGAGTCGGGGTCAATTTTCAAAGGTAGTTTATTAGGGGTGTTATAGTAAAAAATTGATGAGAATATGTGGAAATAGCTCATTGCACTTCCAACCCAGAGTTTTTGTTTTCTAAGTCTAAAATTAACACTAACATTATTAAACAAAGTAGAAGAAACTAGAAAGCGACTAATTGTTTTTGATGTTTTAATCAAATTGGAAAAGCTTAGGGATTTAATCTTCTCCTAGGTTATAACCTAATGAGTAAATCATGTTATTGCTAATTTTAGTGATCGTGGTGTATTATAGCTCTCAACTCTCAATACCTCACTCAATACCTCATAGTTATAGAGGATTATGCCCAAATAGGCTTTCTCAAGTCCAAATGGGTATCTTCAAACGGTGGATATGAGCTCAAGTCGGATTTTCCATATCTCTAGTTCAAACCCTTTAATTAGGCTAGCCAAAACCTTAACTAGCCCAATTTCTTGTTAGTCAAGTTTTCTAGACTAAGTTCCTCTTTCTCAAGTAAGAACCAAGTCAAGTAGGTATGAATCAGTGTTTGCAACCATTAATTCTAGAAATAATGCATTAAAAAGACTAAATAATAAACACTCAATCATAAACAAGCATTAAATTAATGACCCATAAGGTTTAGACACTAGTGTTGGGTCACAACCCTAGAGAAAAACTAGATACTCATACTAGAAAGTGAAGAAAACAAAGAAGAAGAACTAACGAAAGCCATAAACTAAGATTAAATTGATAAAACAAATCATTCTTCACCCAAAATAGCCACTACTTTCCCAAAACACTAAATTATAACCATTGATGCTCAAAATATTACAAAACTTGCCCTAAAAAAGTTTTTCCCGTCTATTTATAGTGCCTAGAAATTTGCTGACAAAAATACCCTTCGGAAGGTTTTACGGCCCCACAATTCCATGTGCGGTCCGTACTTTGCTTGGCTTCTTGGAGAGATTCTGCAGCCGTATAATTCCATCTACGACTGCACTTCAGCTTCTGCGGCCGCGCTTTTCCTTCAGCGGCTACATTTTTGGCAAGGCTTCACACTTGGTCGTTTTACACCTTCTGCGAACTTTTTGAATTCTTTTCAGTGCAGCCAGGTTTTGCAGCCAAACATTTAGTATGCGGACCGCACTTCTCCAAAAATCCTCTGGGCTTCAGGTGCCAATTCTGCTACCGCAGATGCATTTCTGCGGACCGCACTTTCTTCTGCGGTCACAGAATTACTTCTGGGACCGCACTTTGGCATGTTCTTGCCTTTTTGAGCTGGAACACCCTTTTTTGATTTAGAATTCTTCGTTAAGGTCCAATTCTCCAACATGCTTGCAATTTGTACAATTTCATTACTTTTGGGGACAAGGATCAACACTTTCAGATTAAAACTAAAGCAAGAGAATACCATTAAGTGGTTAACATCCAAACTTATCATTGAAAAGAAAGAAGAAAACGAATCAACATTATTGCTGGCAATCAATAAAGAAGACATAGATGCTTGTAGCTCGTGGTATTTGGATAATGGAGCAAGAAAATCGTATGTGTAGATGCAACGACAAATTTTTGGAGATCAATAAAATGTTGAGAGTTAATGTGTTCTTTGGAGATACCTCAAAGATTTCAATCGAAGGGACAAGTACGATTTGGATCTCCTGTAAAGATGGTGGCCACAAGTTAATTTAAGATGTTTATTATGTGCCAAAATTAAAAAGTAAGTTTTTGAGTTTGGACCAACTTATTGAAAAGGGATATGATATACACAAGAAAAATATGAAATATTTGGCTTAGAGATTCAAGTAGAATTTTAATTGCTAAAGCGTATATGGCAAAGAATAGATTATTTTCTCTGGATCTTAATATAATTGATGCAAAGTGTTTGAAGGCTAATATGCAAAATGAATCATGGTGTTGGTACATGCGATTTGGGCACTTGAATTTTAAAGAACTCAAATCAATGGGAGACAAGAACATAGTGCATGGGATACCATCAATCAACCATTCCAATCAATTGTGTGAATCTTGTCTTTTTGGAAAACATGCAATGAGGAGTTTTCCGAAGGAGGCCACACCAAGAATGACAAGGCCACTCCAACTTGTTCACACTGAAGTATGTGGTCCAATCAATCTTCCATACCTTGGTAAAAATAAATACTTTCTGCTCTTCATTGATGACTTTAAAAACTTGGGTATATTTCTTAAACCAAAAATCTGAACCATTTGTTGCTTTTAAAAAATTTAAAGCACTTGTAGAAAAATAAAGTGGCAGTGAAATAAAAGCTTTGAGGTCCAATAGAGGAGGCGAATTCACATTAAAAGAATTTACTGAATTTTGTCAGTCTCATAGAATTCATCTCCCTTTATTCACCCCAACAAAATAGTGTTGTAGAGAGAAAGCATTGAATGATACTTTGTATGGCTAGATGTATATTGAAAGCTAAAAGTATGCCCAAAGAATTTTGGGCCAAAGTTATTTTTGCACTTTATTTGAACAACAGGTACCCAACAAGAAGTATTAGATATCAAACCCCTCAAGAAGCAAAGAGGGGAATAAAGCCAAGTGTCAAGAACTTGAGAATTTTTGGGACCATTGCCTATGCTCATGTGCCACATCAAGGTAGAGAATCATGATCGAAATGTCAAGCATGTGTTTGTTGGCTATGATTCAAGGTAAATAGGATACAAGCTATACACTCCAAGCATGGGAAAGGTGGTGGTGAGTCGTGATGTTGAATTTGATGAAAAATTGGCATGAAATAAGGAAGCTCGGAAAGAAACTTCATATGATTTTCTTCCATAGTTCGGTGATGAACAAGAACCAGAGACCGTGGAACATGTGCAAGATACAACTCCATTTCCTTCACCAACGAATGTTGCATCTCCTTCTTCTCAAGAAAGATCAAATGAACAGCTGCAAAGGATGAGGAGTATTCACAAGCTCTATGGTGGAACATAAGAAGTTACTAAATGATTTTAAGGCAAAAAAGCCTTATAAACACTTGTACTTATTCGCATTTGTCATCCTAGTCCATGTATTCAACGAAGTTTTATCCAGGATTTTATAGTCATTCAAAATCGATATTTTAAACCCTTCTGACGTTACGTGTCTCTCAATCACATGATGCTAGAATCCACGTCAGATAAAATTATGCTATATCACCTTTTTTTTTTTTACATTAATAAAAAAATAATCCTTTTATCTTTCATCTTTTTTGTTTAATTTTTTGTTTTCTTTTCTCTTTCTTCTTTACCCTCACCTTCCCCTTATGCTATCACCTCTGACACTGACATTACGTGAAAATTTCTTTGGCCACCAAAAAACACAATGAACCCTTATTCGCAATTCCTCCATAATAAGAACCCTTATTCCACCTCTACCCGAATACCTTATATCCACCATTTTTCTTCCTTTTCAAAACCCAGCTTCCCAACCATAGTAGTGCCCATTTTCGTCCTCTTTTCGCCATTTTCGTCCATCTTCATTCCTTCACTCATCACTTCATATCTATATTCATGATTTCACTAGTTTCAAATCTCGTGCTTTCCCCATTAAAATCTTGCTTCCCAAAAAATGGTTCTTAATATTACGCACTCTCATATTTTAGTAATTTTAATTTTATTTATAAATAACAACAATCGTACAAAAATAATAAAAAAGAGAGATGTATATCAATAAAATTAAACAATTTTGTACTGAAAACAAACATTCACAAAGAAAACAAACAATGACAAAGGAACTTAGATCTATCAAAAATATTTAGAAAAAAATGAGGCAGGGGCTGGGGAAGAACAAGATAGGTGGAATAAGCAAAGAAATGGGGCATGGGTTGGGGAAGAAAGAGAAGGGGAGAAGGAAAAAGAGAGAGAGAAAAAAAAGGGGAGAGGGGTGGGGTGAAACGAGAAAGAAACAATAAGAGTAGTATGCTTTTGTTTTTAATTTATTTTGACTTTTTTTTCTTATTTTAATTATTTTTAATATGTTCATGCTCGTTGTACGCGTGAAATAATGCATCTTGTACAACTCATCCATTAAGCTGCAACATATGCTCAGTCAATGGTCAAAGGGGTTTAAAATATCGACTTTGAATCAATTATAAGTGCCAGGTTGAAACTTCATTGAATATAGGGAGCGGGATGACAAATGCGAACAAGTACAAGTGTCTAATAGGCTATTATGTACTTTTAATTTTTCATATTGTCTCTTTAATGATAGTGAAACAATGAAATTTGATGAAGATGTTATAGACAAAAGGACAAGACATGGAATGGGAGATCAAGTCAATAGAGAAGAACAACAGTTGGGAGTTAACAACTCTTCCCAAGGGTCATCAAGCAATTGGAGTGAAATGGGTATACAAGATGAAGAAGAATGATGATGGAGATGTGGAGAGATACAAGGCACGACTTGTAGCTAAAGGCTACAAGCAAAGGATTGTAGCTAAAGGCTACAAGCAGAGGAAAGCATTAACTATGAAGAAGTCAATGCACTTGTTGCCCGCATGGAGACGATTCGTTTGCTAATCTCTTTGGCGGCGCAAAGAAGTGGAAGATTCATCAACTAGATGTCAAATCAGCCTTCTAAATGGCTACCTTGAAGAAGAAGTCTGTGTTAAACAACCACTAGAATTTATGATCAAAAATCATGAAGATAAAGGGTTGCAATTGAAGAAAGTTTTATATGGATTAAAGCAAGCCCCATGAGCATGAAATAGTCGTATCGATAAGTATTTTCTAGACAATGAGTTTACTCATTTTCTCCATGAATATGCTCTTTACCGTAAAGTTCATACTAATGTATGTTTGTCTTTATGTTGATGATCTTATTTCACGGTTAATAAGATCATGAAGAAGTTCAACATGCTCGATTACAACCCCGTGAACACATCATGCATAGTGGAACAAAATTGTCAAAGTTTGATGAAGGAGAAAAAGCGAATTATTTTTCAAGAGTCTTGTTGGAAGGTTAAGGTACTTGACTTGTACCAGACCATATATACCCTTTGTAGTTGGAGTAGTAAGTCACTTCATGGAAGCTCCAATCTCCACTCACTTGAAGGTTGCTAGAAGAGCTCTCTGTTACATAAAAGGTAAGATTGACTTTAGGCCATTTTATTCTTCTTCTAGTGATTTCAACCGTGTGGGATTTTGTGATAGTAATTATGCGGCTATTGATAATAGAAAAAGCATAACTGGATTTGTATTTTTCTTGGGGTGATTCTGTTATTTATTGGAGTTCAAAGAAAAAATCCATAGTTACTTGCTTGACTTGTGAAGCCAAATATGTTGCAGCAACATCATATACCTATTATGCTATTTGGCTGAGAAGATTATTGAAGGAGCTCAATTTGCCACAAATTGAAGCTACGGAGATTTGTATTGATAACAAATTTACACAAGCACTTACCAAGAATCTGGTATGTTATGATCGAAACAAGCGTATAGACACAATGTATCACTTCATTAGAAAATGTAGTGCCAAGAAGGAGGTAGAGCTTAAGTATGAGAAATTTCATTATCAAGTTGCGGATACTTCTAGAAAGCCTCTAAAGTTTGAAGATTTTCATAGATTGAGATCCAGTCTTGGAATGAAAAGGAAAAATAAAAATTAAGGGAAAAATTTGTGGTCCCTAAATAAATAAATAAAAGAAAAAGATAAAATATGATTGGATGAAAAAGTGGTTATTATAGGCGCCAGAAGATTTAGTGGTGCAACAAGCTTTTAAGCAATTTACAATTGCAAATTGCATAACCAGATTTGAGCAAGCGATTTGTGATTGGCTATTTCGAGCGGTGAAGCTTTCTATAAGTAGAAGCTTTCGTTTCATTTGAAAACACGCCAAATCGAGAGAAGCAACGAAGAGTTAGAGAGAGTAATCTATAGATTGAGGTCCGTGAAATAAATAGTGAGTGAGAGTGATTTCGTAATGAAGTGTTTAAAATAAATAATGTTATTTTTATTAAAATTGTAGTAATCTCTTGGCATTACAGAATTGCAATATTATAGTTATATTATATTGCTCCGCTTGAATATTATATTTATCCAAGACTTAATATTGTTGTTACTCTCTTATATTATTGTTATTTACCATAAATTTTATTCCTGGGCATGATATTATTTTTCCAACAAAAGCACAAAATAATTACTAATAACGCTAAGTGTCCGTGAGAACTGCAGCATATAACTGTTAGCTAGCAACCATAAATTATTTTTTAAAATAATGGTGTGTCTGTGCCAGCTGTAGGCACTTCAATATTCTACTTACTTATTATTTTCACCATCACATATATAATGCAATTTTGCCACTAAGGTTAAGGCATAAAATAAAGCATGAACATGAAAGAAAACTAGAACTACAAGTACATCCAACAAACGGCAAATTAAACTCTCAACGGTCCTGCTCTTATTAGTCATATATACAAAAATTGAAGCCTCACCCACAGAAAAAGAACAAAAAATCAGGTTCTATAAAAAAAAGAAAAGAAAAAAAGCAACACATAAAAGAAATGAAATAATATATGTCATCATTGCTGCGAAGTAACAACTTTAAATACAGAAACCCTAGCTAGTACTCCCTTCATTTGAATTTATTTGGATAATTTGATTAGGCACAAATTTAAAGAATAGGATATTGAAATATATATATATATATATATATATATATATATATATATATACAGCATTTGACATATTTCTGTTTAAAGCTTACACTTAGAAGCTGAAGCCTAAAAATATTGTTGTCGCGACCCCAGTTTTTCACCGTAGGATATCGTGATGACACGTAGTCTCTAACACTAGGTAAGCCTAACAAGTATAAAGAAATAGCGAAAATAATACTAAAACTTCAAATTAAACCTCTACACTAATATAATAACTCAACAACACAACAACTAACACTTCCTCAAAACCTGGTGGGACGGAGTCATAAGCTTTACAATAAAGTACTAATAGTCTCGAAATACAATATTGTTTGAAACAAGAAATAAATATTAGAATGTCTAAAACAGAAGGTGACTCTGAGGCCCGCGAACGTCGAGCAGGTATACCTTGAAGTCTCTAAAAGCAGCTACTCAATCAACCTCTAGCGTCCGGCATGAGCAGACGTACCTGGATCTGCACAAAAAGATGTGCAGAAGTATCGTATGAGTACAACGTAACGGTACCCATCAACCCTAATCTCGGTGGAGTAGTGACGAAGCCAGATCAAGACACCTACTAGGACATAATAAACACAGTGAATTATAATAATGAGAAGTAATGGAAAGCGAGAAATAAGTAATATGAAGCAAGTTAATAACATAGACTAATGAACGAATTGTAAGTATAGAGATAAAATAAAGCAAGAAATTAAAGAGAACCACCCAAGTCAAATACAGATCCAAATTGATAAGACAGTGAAGAATAAAAGCAGCAAGGAGTATTTCATCAATAACTCTTTATAACATGATATAAACAACAAGAACAGACAAGATACTGTCTTGTATACAACAAGAATCATAACCGAGGTACCGCCTCGTATTCATATTTCTCAATTTCAATCACAATCTTTCCTTATACCGCCGCGTGAGTCTTACATTTAAATAGTTTCAAAAATATTTTTTCCAAAATAGCTACAAGCACTTTAGCTCACCTTATGATGCCGTGTGGCTTCAAGTAATTCCTTTACAAGCAACACGCACATAGGTCCCACCTTATGATGCCGTATGCACATTGGCCCTTATCCTTATACCACCGCATATGCATCAATATCACATCACAATAACATCGCACCACAAGTACCCATATGTCACAACTTGCCAATAATCAACAATATCAATGTTTTCACAATAATAGCCCATGGCTCAAATACAATGTGTACCATATGACATATAAACCTTGTCTGTGAAATTTGGTGAGAAATAGAATTTATTTGACGTGATTCGGACCTTCGGTTGAGAAAATAATAACTTTAAGTTTTCTTGAGGATTTCATTTATTTTAATGCTAAATCCGTAGTTTTAGGTGTTATTTTGGTTATTTAGTCGCACGAGCAAGTCCATAGACCTGTGTGCATATTTGGTTTTAAGACCCGAGGGCTCGGGTGAGTTTCAGATTGGTTTCGGAATGGCTTTTATTGATTGTTGATTGCTGGTCCTGGTTTCTTCGCATTTGCGATATTCTGGTCGCAAATGCGGTCATCAAATTTGCGAAGAAAATCTCGCATTTGCAAGCCTGGGCGGCTAGGCATTTCTCGCATTTGCGAAAAGCCGGTCTTCGCATTTGCAAAGTATTTTGTCGCAAATGCGAACTTAACATAATCCTTCAGGTTTGCAATTGCAATATGTATTCCACATTTGTGGTGCTCGCATTTGCGAACCCTCTGTCGCAAATGCGACATTTGCAGCTTGTTAAGTGCTGAGAATTCCGAGTTTTGCTTCATTTTTCATATTTTTGAACCCTAGCTTCGAGGTGAGACGATTTTGTGAAGAGATATTCATATCAAACCATTGATTAAGTATATTTAATCAATTTTTAACTATATTTCATTATTTTATACAAGATTTAACATCAAATTCATGGGAAATCTATGGAAAATTTGGGGATTTTTTCAAAGTTTTGAAAAATGGAAATTTAGGATTTGAGAGTCGAATAGGACTCGCATTTGGAAACAAAATACATATTTGGACTCATGAGGCTATGGTTAGTCAAGACCTACCCTTGGACCCGGGTTTTGACCGGTCGGGCCCGAGGTTTGACTTTTGTTGACTTTTTAGAAATTGAGTAAAAATCAGAGCTTTATTAATTGAAATTATTTTCTCTTGCATTGTGTGATGTATTTAAGTCGTCATTGGCTAGATAAAGTCGAGTGGAGGCGAATTTGTAGAGGGAAAGGCTAGATTAAGTGTTGAGTTAGCCGAATCGAGGTAAGTGTTCTGCCTAGCTCTGTTAAGGAAATTTTTCCTCCAATTTGTCACTGTTTGCTACATGCGGGGGTGATACATATATGAGATGACGAGCGTAGATGTATGTGCCGGGGTTAATCATGCTCGGGAGTAGACTGTGCTATAATTGTGTCTGGTAGAATTTTGTAACTTCCTTGATTCATGCCTCACTTGATTTACCGATATTAAGTGTCACGACCAAAAATTCCGAAGGTCGTGATGGCGCCGGACATCAATGTCAGACAAGCCAAATCATTAATTAATTGAAATAACTTCCCGGTTTTAACATTTATAAAAACATTTCCTTTCACTTTATTACGTAACAGCCAAATAAAATCTGTCAATTAGGAAAAATGGTTTGAATACTATACTTTAACAACTATGAACCAACACATATCCCAGAACCCGGTGTCACAAGTACATGAGAAAATTCTAAGAACTTACACAATCACTACAAAGCATGTTCGAAAACAACTGGACAAGGAAATTAAAAATGAAATATATATATAGTACAAAGGAGAGTCTGTCAGTTGCGGATCGCCTCCGGATGATGCAGCTCGCCTAAATCTCCGAATCCTCCACATTGCTATGAAAGTACTTGTGCAATAAAATGCACATCAAGTGTAACATGAGTACAAAAACAACGTGTACTCAGTAAGTCGCCCACCTAACCTCAGAGAGGTAGTGACGAGAGGTCAGATTAGACACTTACTAAAGGTCAATTTAGGGTATTTAAGCATGACACTAAGCATGATTATCATATGCAATTCATTAAAATCAGGAATAGATATTTTCGACTCCGTTCCCGTTTAACACTTTATATCTTCGTCATATTAATAACAATTATTCAATATGGTGATTTAATCAAATGACAATTTATCGATGGGAAGGAACAACTTCTTCCGATATCTTTTTAATAACTTCAAATCTCTGTCATTTCAATTGACAACTTAATATTTCTGGCCAGCAATCAGGCAAACTCATAGCAACTACGCAATAAATAGCATGCGCAAGCAACGCCGAGGGTCGTTCAGCCCGAACCGACATAAACATAAACTGTGCACTGCCAAGGGTCGAATGGCTCGAACTATAGATGCATCTATCTTCCCCTCTCGCGAATCAATCATGCGACGCAGTTAAAATGATAAGGCTAGCCTGCTCGCGAATCATACCTGCGACTCAGGTGCTCATATGAATACACACAAATACATGGTCATCCTGCTCGTGAATCATACATGCGACTCTGGCACCCAAAGTTACACATATCCACATAATAAATCCGTGTTTTATCAAGAAAGCCGTTTTTCTCAGGAAAGTAGAGAAAAAATCCTTTTAAAAGAAATATGAAATATAGGTTTTGAAATCTTTGTTTTTGAAACTCATTTGTCAAGTTCAATGATATTCCACGATACAACCCAGTCCAGGTACACAATTATCCACAGAAAGATAAATTCTTCTTTTAGAAGATTAACAAGATGAACTCTAGTTTTCTTTTAGAAATTCAATTACGTCTTCGACTATATTAGCAGTTTAATATTGCAGGCAGGATTACAGGTAGACACATAAGGCATGCTAGTGGGTCCTAGACTACCCGGACATGGCATAATAGTAGCTACGCTCGGATTCCCGTCACCTCGTGCGTACGTAGCCCCCGAAGATAATAGCATGTACTGATTTAATTTACCTAGGGGGACGATTCCCCCTCAAAAAGTTAGAAAAGAGACTTACCTCGCTTCGAAATTCAAATACCGGCTTCCAAGCCCCTACGATGACTCCAACGGACACGCAACGATCCGAAACTACCACATAACGGCAAGGTAATGAAAATTCATCCCAATACTCACAACAAATTCAGATTATATACTTTCCCAACCCCGCTCGGAGAAATGAACAAAATGCCCTCGGGCCCACGTGCCCGGAAATCCGAAATTCTTGAAGGTACATTCTACCCATAGCCTTACTAACTCAAATATATAATTTACTCAAATATTCATGCTCAATTCGTGGTTACAAATCAAAATTTTCCATATTCTAGGTTTCTTCAAAGTTTTCCCAAATTTCCTACCAATTTCATGTTCAAATCCATGCAAGATCACATAATTAACTTACGAATGAGAAGAATTCACTTACCTAGTGATGCTTGCTGAAAATCCCCCCTTGAAGCTCCCAAAATCGCCACACCAAAATGAGAGAAATGGCCAAAAATCTGTTCTTAAAACACCCCACTGCCTCCAGCCATTTTCGCACCTGCGGTGCAATATCCACTCCTGCGACTCCGCACCTGCGGAAACTCCATCGCAGGTGCGGCTCTGACTCAGCCCAGCAACTCCCGCTCCTGCGATTCCTCTTCGCACCTGTGATTCTGCAGGTGCGACCAAACTTCCGCACCTGCGGTCCCTCAGCTCTAGACCCAATCTCGCTCCTGTGGCAACTAAGCCGCACCTGCGGCCAAATCCTCGCAGGTGCAGTTACACCAGATGACAGCAGCTTCAGCCCTTTTTCCAACTTCAACTTTGATCCGTTAACCACCCAGAATCCACCCGAGGCCCCCGGGACCCCGTCCAATTATACCAACCTGTCCCAAAACATGACACGGACTTGCTCGAGCCCTCAAATCACATCAAACAACACCGAAATCTCGAATCACACTAAAATCCAATTCTTTATGAACTTAGAATTTCAAACTTCTACATCCGACGCTGAAACTTATTAAATCACACCCGATTGAACTCAAATTTTGCATACGAGTCATATTCACTATTACAGACCTGCTTCAACTTCCGGAATCGCATTCTGACCTCGATATCAAAACTTCCCCTTCCGGTCGGATTTCCCAAAAACCTTCAAATTTCTATATTTAGCCAAATGACTCCAAAATGACCTACGGACATCCAAATTCACTTCCGATTGCGCTCCCAATTCCAGAATCACCATAAGGAGCTATTCCTAGACTCGGAATCCCAAACGGACATCAACCTCACTAATATGCGCTTCAAGCCCAATTTCATGAAATCCTTCTAAAATGCTAACTTCCACAATATACGCCGAAATGCTCCCGGGTTATCTAAAACCCGATCCGGACATACACCCAAGTCAAAAATCATCATACGAATCTGTTGGAACCTTCAAATCCTGATTCGGAGATTGTTTACTCAAAATTCTAATCTTAGTTGATTTCTCCAACTTAAGGCTTCTGAAATGAGAATTTTCTTTCCAAATCAATTCTATACTTCCTGGAATTCAATTCCGACCACGCCCACGGGTCATAATACCTGAAACAAAGCTTCTCACGACTTCAAACTGCTAAACGACGCGCTAGAGCACAAAACGACCGGTCGGGTCGTTACATTCTCCCCCACTTAAACCGACGTTCGTCCTCGAACGTGATTAGAACTGCTCTAGAGTTTCCTGAAATCACTATTTAACACCTCGAGCACCTGCGCTGCTACCACAACCCAGTCGAGCACATTAGCTTAATCAAATCTGAGGATTTCTTCTTTTATCCGTATAATAAGCTCAGAATTCATTCAAACACTTGAAACTTTCTCTAGCCAGGCCTACTTTCAATATATATAAGCACTACATCAATTAGCACACGATATACCAGATCATAACTGCATACCCTTGCTGAATCGGCACCATGCACCGTATAACTCATCGTCTGACCACAACGACGCTCCCTGAACCTTATTAGCCAAGGTCCACAAATTTGATGCTCCTGATGCATTTCACAATAATTATACAGACATCCTGCTATAATGCTGGCGATACAACTACAACGAAGGGAATGCGCATAAATTCACACTCAACTGCAGAGTTAACAAATCCTTGAATACCTCATCTTGACTAGAATCGTCACTTTCATTATGAACCTGAATGGTGGTATTTGTTCTTTAATATACACTTCACATAACCTTATCGTACTAATCCCTGGTCCGAAAATCTCGTCTCACCTAGTATGAACTGCTCAGACAACAAATCACCTCAAACATGGATAACAGCCTCACATGTTACCACGTCGTGCCAATAGACCATAACTCGAACATGATAATAAGAAACGACTCAGGACGGAACTATTCAGCTTACACAACTAATATGAATTCTTAGCAGAAAATAGGAAATAAAACACAAGAAAATAAATACATATTAACCCTTGTCATCATCACACTGTTGCGGCGTGCAACCCGATCCTAATAACATACCCGTGGCGGCCTGCCACCCGATCCCATCATAAAATTTACATAAGAAGAAATATATATACGGAGCTGATTTGCTCACTATTACGAATGACTGAATATCGATCATAAGCACGCTACGTGCATAATACCATCTTGGGGATACTGATAAAGCCATAGGCTACAAAACTCCATCACAACTGAGGTGCGATATATATATATATATATATATATACTGTGGATCTCAAGAGCTATCCTGCTCACATAACGTCCCCGCTACGCGGGACCTCAACATATAAGAAATTGCCAAAGCCGTTTCACAACTCACATGGCACAATCACAGTAACACATGAATTCGACGAAGACGGAACAACACCCACTGTCTAATATATTTCCATGAAAATAGCTCTACTGAAAGGAACCTTCCTGACTCATACGGAGCCCATAATCATATCTAAATCCATCCACAAGCATCGAGTCACTTCGCTCGCACCAAACTAGGCTATTAGTTTTTGCCTGGGTCCATATTAACCCACTTTCTCTCATAATATACGAGAACAACCATCATCACTGGGGCTAACACCCCATAATCCATAATCAACTGAACCGAGCGCCCTTCAGGCGTAAATTCTAAATTAAGCAATATTGCACTTCTTTATACTCAGTCAAAATCTGACATTCATCAAGTGAGTACATGTCACACTTTATATAATCTTTTCGCGGTCATGCTTCGACGACCTTCCACACAAGGCAACAAGTCTGCCCATCCATAACACCGACCACACTAAGGCCGCAAAACACATCAAGAACCCATGACCAGGGTACAAAGCCTCTTTCACCGAATATCAATCTCAGGTGACAGTAAAGATAATACCATCTTACTCTGAACTTTCAAATCATTTTGTCTTGCTCTTCCGAGCTCATGACATCCTTATAAACATCGGACCTCAATCTTGATTCTTACTCCCGGTCACATACTGCTTCCCGCACCTAACATACCAACATGAGGTAGCGCAAGAATTCCATCATAACTTTCGAACCACCAATAGGGTGAACACTTCATCAGATAGAAACCTTTTAATTAACTCAATTCAATAGTACCATCTCAACACGTGAGTGAATTCCCATTATCACCCAATCATGCAAATCCTTAAGTAGTAGCCTATACCACCATAACCCTTCCGGGGTCCGCCTATACCTGGCATGCCATAGCGCTTAAATGCTCCCACATAAATCCGTTACGATGACCGACAAGCCTCGTACACACTGGCACAAACCACATGCATAACTAAATCACATCAAAGGAACCGATTGCTGCCGCAAATGTGCCATTTCAACCATGGATAGTCAATCTATCTTCTTAAAATCATCTTCAATTGCCTCAGGAATAATAACAACTTCCTTCAACCCATAGCAAACTCAACCCTCACTCATCCCGAGTGACCTTGATTCACGAGACCATGCTGCCCAAATCCCGCAACCCGTCTCATACCCTTCTGGTAATATTTTCTTCAATCCGGAGTCTATTTCTCTCACTCCTCCAATATTATCTTGCATGCTGAAACATATCATAGAACATTCAAACTATCCTCATTTTTTCCTCAGAGATTACTCTGCAAAAGCTCGATTCTCGAGCATATTTCTGCCTGAAATCCTTAATTGCCGCATTCTTAACTTTTGAACTCACTAGGACCGCTATTGAGAGTCACACATTCTGAATGGCCCCGCATACAATCAACTCCAAGGCTCTCCTAGCACAGGAACACCTTTTCAATGAAACACGTGACTGAGTCACTATGCTTACAACTCGCCCATGCCTTAAGCCTAAATTTTGAATCTTCCAAAGCCTAACCCTGATCTGACAAGGCCAACTTTTGCACATATTCATCAAATCCCATGCACAATTACCATTTTACTCCTTGCACCACTCTAGACCCTACTGAGATCCTCCCTCCTTTGATAACACGATATTGCTCAACCAATCTGTCCAATTCTTCCAAAT
This sequence comes from Nicotiana paniculata, assembly GCA_005239505.1. Taxonomy (NCBI): domain Eukaryota; kingdom Viridiplantae; phylum Streptophyta; class Magnoliopsida; order Solanales; family Solanaceae; genus Nicotiana; species Nicotiana paniculata. The sequence continues at coordinate 40,192 of MDKI01167544.1, forward strand.
TCCCTTGCTAGCACTCCTTAAATACTCGAATCTTCTAGCATCATTCACACATTCTATCTCCTACCGATTAGCCACTATAACCCCTCATAGAAAAATGCCAACCCCGCCATTGCTAACCTATCCCCAGAAGACAACCCATCTGTGGAAATCACCCGCGGACACCTTCCAATGATGCTGAAATGCACGCTCCCTGCGACTTCAATACCCCATCCTACGCCCTGCTTTATTTACCAACTTTACTAGTCTGTCCGCTCCTCATGGACATCCATTAATACGCGAAAATATCTTCAAATTCTAAGCTGTGCTGCCGCTCCCCCACTTTGCGACTGCTCGACTTCCGCTTCTTACACCTGGCCTCCTAGAAATGGAACCACCGCCTAGCCTCACTCCAGGATCATTCCCTGAAGCTTTCAAACCAGTAGATCACCACGACTTCACACTCTCCGAAGATCATCTTTCTCTAGCTGCCTTCATTATCAACACTTATCCGGTACTGACCCACCGCACCTCACGATCTCTATCAACCGCATTCTTCAATACTTCTTCTCAATATTCTGACCCCACGCAACCAAAGAATAGCACCGAAAAATTAACACATTCCATTTGATAAATGACGACGATGACACGTCACATGTGCATATCCCATGTCGCTTGAAGAAAGCAAGTCTTACTACCTTATCAACCCCAACCGGACCATTCATAACCCAAAATGCCATTCCTCTGCCTGCACAAACACACTGAAATCTAGAAATCATGCTCTGAGTAGACCTCCCTTCAAGACATTCATCACCCCAACATACGAGCAATCATTCTATCATCATATCGACACCGCACAACAATCAATTGCAAACATCATCAATACCCGAGCACAGCCTTAAGGTTCCCAAAAATACGGATACTGAGCTAAAATAAGATATTACCCTATTGTAGGGCCATAACAACAACCACGACCAATTACACATAGAAGCATCTCGAGTTACATTCGTAGCACCATTTTTATTCCTCAAATTCTTGATCCATAGCAAGAGCTTCAAGACGCGTAATATTGAGTAGGAACGAACATAGGCATAAGCCTCAAATGAATCAACTCGCACGATGAGGTATCAAGAAGGGAAGTACTCCTAACAACCCTGTAGCCTCTCGAAGATAAGTACAGACGTATCCGTACTGATTCGCAAGATTCTACTAGACTTGCTCATGACTCGTGAGACCTACGGGAATCTAGCGCTCTGATACCATGTTGTCACGACCCAAAATCCCGAAGGTCGTGATGGCACCGAACATCAATGTCAGACAAGCCAAATCATTAATTAATTGAAATAACTTCCCGGTTTTAACATTTATGAAAATATTTCCTTTCTCTTTATTACATAACAACCAAATAAAATCTGTCAATTAGGAAAAATGGTTTGAATACTATACTTTAACAACTATGAACCAACACATATCCCAGAACCCGGTGTCATAAGTACATGAGAAAATTCTAAGAACTTACACAATCACTACAAAGCCTGTCCGAAATACAACTGGACAAGGAAATTAAAAATGAAATATATATACAGTACGAAGGAAACTATGTTAGCTTCGGATCGCCTCCTGACGATGCAGCTCGCCTAAATCTCTGAATCCTCCACATTGCTATGAAAGTACATGTGCAATAAAATGCACAGCAAGTGTAGCATGAGTACAAAAACAACGTGTACTCAGTAAGTCGCCCGCCTAACCTCAGAGAGGTAGTGACGAGAGGTCTGATTAGACACGTACTAATGGTCAATTTAGGATATTTAAGCATGACACTAAGCATGATTATCATAGGCAAAAATGAAGAATAAATATTTTCGACTCCGTTCCCGTTTAACAATTTATATCTTCGTCATATTAATAACAATTATTCAACATGGTGATTTAATCAAATGACAATTTATCGACGGGAAAGAACAACTTCTTCCGATATCTTTTTAATAACTTCAAATCTCTGTCATTTCAATTGACAAATTAATATTTCCGGCCAGCAATCAGGCAAACTCATAGCAACTACGCAGTAAATAGCATGCGCAAGCAACACCGAGGGTCGTTCGGCCCGAACCAACATAAACATAAACTGTGCACTGCCGAGGGTCAAACGGCTCGAACCATAGATACATCTATCTTCCCCGCTCGCGAATCAATCATGCGACGCGGTTAAAATAATAAGGCTAGCCTGCTCGCGAATCATACCTGTGACTCATGTGCTCATATGAATACACACAAATACAGGGTCATCCTGCTCGCGAATCATACATGCGACTCAGGCACCCAAAGTTACACATATCCACATAATAAATCCGTGTTTTATACAGAAAGCCGTTTTTCTCGGGAAAGTGAAAAAAAAATCCTTATTAAAAGAAACATGTAATATAGGTTTTGAAATCTTTGTTTTTGAAACTCATTTGTCAAGTTTAATGATATTCCACGATACAACCCAGTCCAGGTACACAATTATCCACAGAGAGATAAATTCTTCTTTTAGAAGATTAACAAGATGAACTCTAGTTTTCTTTTAGATATTCAATTACGTCTTCGACTATATTAGCAGTTTAATATTGCAGGCAGGATTACAGGTAGACACAGAAGTCATGCAAGTGGGTCCTAGACTACCCGGACATGGCATAATAGTAGCTACGCACGGACTCCCGTCACCTCGTGTGTACGTAGCCCCCGAATATAATAGCATGTACATATTTAATTCACCTAAGGGGACGATTCCCCCTCACAAAGTTATAGAGGAGACTTACCTCGCTCCGAAATTCAAATACCGGCTTCCAAGCCCCTCCGATGACTCCAACGGATGCACAACGCTCCGAAACTACCACATAACGGCAAGGCAATGAAAATTCATCCCAATACTCACAACAAATTTAGATTATATACTTTCCCAAAGGAGAAATGACCAAAATGCCCTCTGGCCCACGTGCCCGGAAATCCGAAATTCTTGAAGATACATTCTACCCGTAGTCTTACTAACTCAAATATATAATTTACTCAAATGTTCATGCTCAATTGGTTATAAATCCAAATTTTTCATATTCTAGGTTTCTTCAAAGTTTTCCCAAATTTCCTACCAATTTCATGTTAAAATCCATGCAAGATCACATAATTAACTTAGGAATGGGAAGAATTCACTTACCTAGTGATGCTTGCTGAAAATCCTCCTCTTGAAGCTCCCAAAATCGCCACACCAAAATGAGAGAAATGAAGAAATGGCCAAAAATCAGTTCTTAAAACACCCCACTGCCTCCAGCCATTTTCGCACCTACGGTGCAATAGCCACTCCTGTGGCTCCGCACCTACGGAATCTCCATCGCAGGTGCGGCTCTGACTCAGCCCAGCAACTCCCGCTCCTGCGATCCCTCTTCTCACCTGTGATTCTGTAGGTGCGACCAAACTCCCGCACCTACGTGCCTCAGCTCCAGACCCAATATCGCTCCTGCGGCAACAAAGACGCACCTGCGACCAAATCCTTGCAGTTGCGGTTACACCAGATGACAACAGCTTCAGCCCCTTTTCCAACTTCAACTTTGATCCGTTAACCACTCGGAATCCACCCGAGGCCCCCGGGACCACGTCTAATTATACCAACCTATCCCAAAACATGACACAAACTTGCTCGAGCCCTCAAACACATCAAACAATGGCGAAATCACGAATCACACTCAAATCCAATTCTTTAAGAACTTAGAATTTCAAACTTCGACATCCGACGCCGAAACCTATCAAATCACACCTGATTGACCTTAAATTTTGCACACAAGTCATATTCAACATTATGGACCTGCTCCAACTTCCGGAATCGTATTCTGACCTCGATATCAAAACTTCCCCTTCCGGTAAGATTTCCGAAAAACCTTCAAATTTCTATCTTATCCAAATGACTCCAAAATGACCTACGGACATCCAAATTCACTTCCAATCGCGATAACAATTCCAGAATCACCATACGGAGCTATTCCCAGACTCAGAATCCCAAACGGACATCAACCTCACTGATATGCACTTCAAGCCCAAATTCATGAAATCCTTCTAAAATGCTAACTTCCACAATATACGCCGAAACGCTCCCGGGTTATCCAAAACCCGATCCGGACATACACCTAAGTCCAAAATCATCATACGAACCTGCTGGAACCTTCAAATCCTGATTCAGAGATCGTTTACTCAAAATTCCAATCTTAGTTGATTTCTCTAACTTAAGGCTTCTAAAATGAGAATTTTCTTTCCAAATAAATTCTAAACTTCATGGAATTCAATTCCGACCATGCCCATGAGTCATAATACCTAAAATGAAGTTGCTCACGATTTCAAACCGCTGAACGACGCGCTACAGCACAATACGACCGGTCAGGTCGTTACATTAAGAACGTAGTATACAATGTTAGTAATCAAGACTTAGCCCGACATAACTTGATCAGATATGATAGAATTTTGAAAATACATTGATGTGTCTAGTTTGGTCGTCTCAATGTGTAATTTCTACTACCTTTCTATGGTTGATATTTTGAGGTGCTGGATTCTATATGTGTGTTACTGATAAATTGTGGGAATTGTGGAATCACTTGAATTATATGGACCTTGAGGGCTTGTTGAATCATTGTTGGCTTAGAAATTTCGTGATTGAGAATTTGTGAAATATTTGTCTGAACACTCTCCTCAATGTTATTTATGCTTCCTGCCTTGCCATTCTAATGAAATTCATATGCTTGGTGAGGAAGAGTGTAAAGCACGAAGTTCTCTATTCTATTATTCTGTGGTATAGTTCTATTTCTAGTTTATATTATAGTGTTTATTAATGATCATCTTTTAACTAAAAGTCTCGTCACTACTTCGACAAGGTTAGTCAAGATACTTACCAGTACATAGCATTGGTTGTACTGATACTACACTTTTGCACACTCCGTGCATACTATTGGAGCAGATCTGCTGAAGAAGTCGGGAGCTAACCCTGAAGATGTTCGTGTATTATGGATAGAAGCTGCCACTTGTCCTAGGTAGTTTTAGACATTATTAATTTGTTCATGTAGTTTTCACACAGATTGTGTAATTATTTATATTTGCTTTGTAAATTCTAAATCCTAGAAGCTCATGATTCGTACTACCAGTTCTTGGGTAAACTTGTAATTGTTCAGATAAAGTCCTATTTTAATTTCCTATAAGTTCATTTGGTTTGTATCTTTTGTTAATTGGCTTACTTAGCGGGTCAAGTTAGGAGTCATCACGACCTGTGATTTTTGGGTCATGACAAGGTGGTATCAGAGCACTAGGTTCATAGGTTCTACGAGTCATGAGCAAGTGTCTAGTAGAGTCCTGCAGATCGGTATGACGACGTCCATACCTTTCTTTGGGAGGCTATAGGGAATTTAGGAAAATTTGGGGAGTACATATGTGATCATTTCGGATCATTTAGGGAAGTTGTTTGACTATTGCAAATATGGGTAAGTGTTGGCAAAGTCTTCAGGGTGTTCTGTGATCAGTGTTGAATGAATTTTTGAAGTATTCATCTAAATAGTCGTGTAGTATTGGGGCATGCATTGAAGATAGGGTATTTTGAGGTGCTGATGAGGTGTTCTATGGCTTTGAGCTAAGTGGTGGAGTCTTCTAATGACAATCGGATTGTAGGATCATGGGCCATATCACGGATTGCTCAATGCGTCTTAGTTGTGTGTTGAAGATCAGAGTAATATGAGTGGTTATCGAGAAGGTCCTGACAAGTTTTAGGTCTTATATAGCTTTTAAGGACTTTTGAATTAGTCTATGGACAAGTTTGAAGACGATAGCGAATGGTAATAAGATCTGCGGTATTTCCTTGTCAAGAAAGGTCTGCATGTCAGTGTTTGAGCGATACAACAAATGGCTTCCGGTCCCCAGGAAGTTTCCTCAGGGCGGTCATATCGTATTGAGCTACTTTCGGGTTCGCGGTCTGCATGAACCGGTTGAGTTAGAGAAAATTGCTTCTGATTACTTGATTGTGTGTTACCGAGTTTCGAAGGATTTATCATGGTTATGACCCTGGTCGGGATCGATGTTTTCTACATGTATCGAAGCTACATTGTGTGTGGTGGTGTTCCCCTAGATTGAGTTAAATAAAAGATTCTTGGTGGATGAGGTGTTCAAATTTCTTATGGATCAGAGATGATTATGAGATGATCGTAATGTTTCAAGTTAGAATGTTAGAGGCGATGCGCTGTGTGGGGTTGAAAATTTGCATGTACAAGGGTGCAGTTAGTTTCGAAGGGGAGGATATGAGTTCTTGATAGTGCGGACGGTTTTCGGTGTTTAAGGTTTTGCTGGCACTATGTGTTTTCACCAGGGCGCCTGTTGGCAGATTCATTGTGTTTTGAATTATGGGTGCATTACCGAAAAATGATGTAGTATAAGTTACGTGTCAGCTATTTGGGTAGCGGTGTTGAGATTGGGTAAGAAAAATTCTGGTATTCGTGAGGCTCAGAGATTGGATGTTCTTGTTGGCAGACTATTCCTTAATCGTTAGTTGTGAAGGTGTGTATAAAATTGGGTAATTTATGGTAGGTGTTATGGAAAGGTTGCTATAGACTTTTGGACGGTGTATTACATGTTGAGGATGCTTGGAATTTGGTTTAGGGATTATTTTGAGCCTAGTGAGGGTGTGTATTCTGTATCAGGCTGGATTTGCTTGCTCTTGCGCAGTTGTTGCCACATGTATATTATCGGGCATAATGGATGTTATCCGCGCCTTGGTTTATGTTATATTTTTTTCTCTTATACTGCGATAGGTTCTAAGGTTTACATGATTTTTCGCATGCATATTTTGATTCATTGTAGGCCTCTTGGCACTATAGGTGAGGTGGCCTTTGTGATGTTGCTTAGCTTATTGCACCATAGTTGTACTCGTCTTTCTCAGTATTGTTTGTCCCTAGTGAATTCCCCACAATTATATTTTGTGCACTCTGTTGTGCTTGATGTTGATGCACATGTGATCAGTGAGCCCGAGTATTATGGCTCGATGGGTACCCTATGTGGATTGATATGATGGGATCGGGTTGCACGTTGCAATGGTACAATGATGAAATGTGACTCCTTATTCCTGTTTTTTGTATTTTGCTTTCACCTTGTTAGAAAAGTTCATAGTGAAGTGCTAAAAATTTCCCTGTCTATTTAGCTTATTTAGTAGTCTTCTTACTTAGATTTCTCTAGTATCTGTCATGTCTGAGTTATTACTTGTTAGTGTTCGGAACCCGGTTGTGAGGGACTCCATATGATTATTGTTGATACTTGTCGGTGTGGCTGCTTGTGTTGGCTGAGATGAGGTTTCTAGATCTGAGATTCGCGCTATTGTATTGGGATAAGGAAGGTTTGAAAGAATAACACTATATGTTGCTAAGGATTTGGGCAATGGCCCTGGTCGGGCGAGTGGGATCTTGCTTATTGATCAGATGAGTGGTTGAGCGGTTATGCGTGTTTCTTTAATTATCGGTGGGGTATGAAGGTTTTGAACAAGGTTCTAATCGATATAAGGGTTACTATCGACACCAGATTTGTTTCTGGGCTGTAATGGTGGTCAGCAGTTCCTACTATGAGTATTGAAGTGATGGGGTACGTCGTGTGATCACATCTTGGGTTATGGTCATGATTTGATACAGTTGGTTCAGACTTGTGTAGTGTATAGGTATGGGGTTTGGGTCTTGCAATGAATTCTGGATGATAGAGATTAGGTTCTAAGGTTTACGGACTAAGGTTGGGACAAGAATCTCTAATAGTGTTGTGTTGGTGGGCTTATGTGGATCAGGGTGACATGAGATCACCCCCGGGTTGTGCGTAGTGAGATTGCACCGTGATTTATTAACTTTGGGAAGACTCCTGGCACGTTCGAGGACGAATATGTGTTTAAGTGGTGGAGGATGTAATGACCCGACTGGTCATTTTGAGTATCTGCACTTCGCTCGGTGTTTTAGAACCAAACTTTCTATTTTGAAGCCTTTGGAGCCTCATTCTAGCCCTCCTCGATTTGTGTGCGCAGTCCGGGCATAATTCCGAAAAGCCTTTATGTGGAAAAAAATTGAAGAAATAATATTTTTTAGAATTTAAAAGTGATTTTAGTTGACTTTGGTCAACGTTTTCAGTCCGTAGTAAATTATAGGATCTGGGCGTATGCCCGGAATTCTGAGATACCTAGCCCGAGAAATGAATTTTTGACTAAAATTGAATTTCAGAAAAATTAATGGTTTTGAAGAATTTGCTTAATGCTTGAATTTGATGGTATCAGGTCCGTATTTTTGTTCCGGAGCCCGTTACAGGTCCGTTATGATATATAAACCTTGTCTGTGAAATTTGGTGAGAAATAGAGTTTATTTGATGTGATTCGGACCTTTGATTGAGAAAATAATAACTTTAAATATTCTTGAGGATTTCATTGATTTTGATGCCAAATTCGTAGTTTTATGTGTTATTTTGGCGATTTTATCGCACGAGCAAGTCCGTATGATGTTTTTAGACTTGTGTGTATATTTGGTTTGGAGCCCTGAGGACTCGGGTGAGTTTCAGATTGGTTTTGGAATGATTTTTATTGATTGTTGATTGTTGGTTCTGGTTTCTTCGCATTTGCGATATTCTAGTCGCAAATGCGGCCATCGCATTTGCAAAGAGAACCTCGCATTTGCGGAGCCTGGGCGGCTGGACAATTCTCGCATTTGTGATGATGCTGCCCATTTGCGAAAGCCGGTCTTCACACTTGTGAAGTATTTTGCGCAAATGCGACCTTATCTGAAATCCTTCAGGTTCGCAATTGCGATATGTATTCTGCATTTGCTAGGCTCGCATTTGCTAACCCCCTTTCGCAAATGCGACATCTGCAGCCTGTTAAGTGCTGAGAATTTCGAGTTTTGCTTCATTTTTCGTATTTTTGAACCCTAGCTTTGAGGTGAGACGATTTTGTGAAGAGATTTTCATACCAAACCATTGGGTAAGTATCTTTAATCAATTTCCAACTATATTTCATGATTTTATACAAGATTTAACATCAAATTCATGAGAAATCTATGGAAAATTTGGGGATTTTGTCAAAGTTTTGAAAAATGGAAATTTAGGATTTGAGAGTCGAATAGGACTCGGATTTGGAAGCAAAACACATATTTGGACTCGTGAGGCTATGGGTAGTCAAGACCTACCCTTGGACCCGAGTTTTGACAGGGCAGAACCAGGTTTGACTTTTGTTGACTTTTTAGAAATTGAGTAAAAATCACAGCTTTATTAATTGAAATTATTTTCTCTTTCATTGTGTGATGTATTCAAGTCGTCATTGGCTAGATTGAGTCGAGCGGAGTTGAATTTGTAGAGGGAAAGGCTAGATTAAGTGTTGAGTTAGCCGAATCGAGGTAAGTGTTTTGCCTAGCTTTGTTGAGGGAATTTTTTCTCCGATTTGTCATTGTTTTCTACATGTGGGGTGATACATATATGATGTGACGAACGTATATTTATGTGCCGGGGTTAATCATTCTCGGGGGTAGACTGTGCTATAATTGTGTCTTGTAGAATTTCGTAACTTCCTTGATTCATGCCTCACTTGATTTATCGATATTAAGAACGTAGTATGCAATGTTTGTAATCAAAACTTAGCCCCAACATAACTTGATCGAATATGATAGAGTTCTGAAAATACATTGATGTGTCTAGTTTGGTCATCTCTATGTGTAGTCGCTACTACCTTGCTACAGTTGATGTTTTGAGATGCTGGATTCTATACTTGTGTTACTGATAAATTGTGAGAATTGTGGAAGCACTTGAGTTATACGTCCCTTGAGGGCTTATCGAATCATTGTTGGCTTAGAAATTCCATGATTGAGTATTTGTTGGAATATTCGTTTGAACATTCTCCTCGATGTTATTTATGCTTCCTGCCTTGCCATTCTATTGAAACTCATATGCTTGGTGACGAAGAGTGTAAAGCACGAAGGGTGATGCTGTGCTATTGTTTATATTCATTATCATGTGAGGAAGAGTGTAAAGCATGAAGGGTGATGTCGTGCCATATTATTGAGAGTAAAAGCACAAAGGGTGATGTCGTGCCATATTATTGAGAGTAAAAGCAAGAAGGGTGATGCCGTGCCATATTATTGAGAGTAAAATCACGAAGGGTGATGTCGTGCCATGTCATTTGTAAGTAAAAGCATGAATGGTGATGCCGTTCCATTGGATTTACACTTTTATACTTTTGTATCATTGCAAGTTCATGGCACGATGTGTGTTTCTGTGCAAGTAAGGACGAGGGATATGCATTATGTTATGATATTCTTTTCTTGTAGATAAATTTATGTCTTACCTTGGATTGTTACGGTCATACTATGGTTCTTATGTGGCTTGTCATCACTGTTCTGTCCTTACCCTCTATCTCAATCGTTGTTGTGTTGCCTATACCTTTTACTTGTTTAACTTGTAAACATCATGTCTACTTCCTGCTGTTATAATTGCATCCTTGTCATATCCGTTTTTTTGTACTTAGATACAAGTCTTATCTCATGTAGGCCATCCATGCTTTAGTTGTTGCATTATAAAGAACATGCACCCCTCTCCCTTATCTTATTTGTCATATCTATCTTCGCGCTTCCATCATGCTAGTTAGTTGAAGTTGTAACCTTTTTCTTAATTGTTGTCATTACCTCTATGCTCTCCGTCTAGTTTGTTACTAATATGCTTCTTTATATCCTCGTTCATCATTTCTGCTTGAGTATTCATTCCCTTGTCATTTCTATTATCGGAGTTTCTATCATTTAGTTGGTACTGTTTTACGCATATATGGTGAGGATGAGATAAATGCACGAAGGGTGTTGTCGTGCCGTTAGATTTGATGTCTTGAGTACTTCTTGCACACTATGAAAGTTTTGAGGTGATTGTTGTGGTTCATGGACTTTCGTTCTAAGGAAAGGACCAGTTAAGATGTTGGAAACTGGTGAATTGGAAACTGGTACTCTTCTGTCACTTTGTACAGTCGCATTCTTTTCTCTATTCTATTATTCTGTCGTATAGTTCTATTGCTAGTTTACATTATAGTGTTTATTAATGAGCATCTTTTAACTAAAAGCCTCGTCACTACTTCGACTAGGTTAGTCAAGATACTTACCTGTACGTGAGGTCGGTTGTACTGATACTGAACTTATGCATACTCCGTGCAGACTATTAGAGCAGAACTGCTGAAGAAGTCGGGAGCTGACCCTGAGATGTTCATGTATTCTGGATAGAATCTGCCACTTGTCCTAGGTAGTTTTAGACATTATTATTCTGATCATGTAGTTTTCAAACAGATCGTGTGATTATTTATATTTGCTTTGTAAATTCTAAATCCTAGAAGCTCATGATTCGTACTACCAGTTCTTGGATAGACTTGTAACAGTTCGGATAAAGTCCCATTTTAATTTCCTATAAGTTCATTTGGTTTGTATCTTTTGTTAATTGGCTTACCTAGAGGGTCAAGTTAGGAGCCATCATGACCTGTGATTTTTGGGTTGTGACACTATAGGGATATGGAAGTGGAAGAAATTGAGCATGGTCAAAATAGAGAATTCAAACTCATGATGGACTGCATACTTGAAGGAGGAAACAAAGAGCAAAATGCCTTGGAGGAGCTTATGAAAAATATCTCTAAAATGATTTGGCACTTGAAAGGTTGAACTTACAAATGGGAGAAATGCGTGAAGCTTTAGAAGTCCAAAAAGCCTCGGAAGTGAAAGATAGCCAAGAACCTTCCTTAGAGGTTGAAGCCGAAAATCCTTCTTTGGCACTTGATTCATCTCAATAAGAACTCTCTAATGCTCAAAATGAGAAGTTAATTCTCATGTTAGAGGCCATTCTTGAAAATGAGGAGAAGCACAACTTGGAACTCGAAGACTTGAAACAAGTACAAACTCAAAATGATGAGAATATCCGCACCTTGGAAAATCAAATGAAAATATAGGTTGAGGCTCACTATGCCCACCAACTTGACAGTGTGGAAAGAGTTCAAGAAAACTCCAACTTTGAGGAAAAAAGTAAGCTTTATTTTGAGGAATCAAGAATTGAACATACGCCAACCGACTCTACTCTTGTTGGTGATGCCAAGAAAAATATGGAATTAGAGTCAACCTTTCTAGTTGAAAAGATGGTAGAAATTAACTCTAGTTCGGGGATAAAAGGATGTCAAAATCCGGAAAGAATTGCAATTTGAAGGCTTGATGTCACATTCTAAGCATTTTTCAACTTTGAAATTTCATGGTGATATGGGAGTTGAGTTGCGTGAATCCATATGGGAGTGCAAATAAGAAAAACAAGAGCCATACATCTTGCAATTTGCATATTCAAGAACACAAAATGACATCCCTCAAAAGAAAGCCATGAAATGAAAAACGAAGGAATTAAAGTTTGTCTTGATCATCTACTTACCACACCTGTCGCTCGTGGTCACAAAGTTGATTCCAGGTTAGATGCCTATTTCATATCCTCCAAGTGGAGAGAGAAATGGTGAGGTTGATTTGCGTCGTGCCACGACGTTAATTTCAGCTTGATGGGAGGAAACCCGTAGCTTTAAAATTTTGAAATCATTTTTAAAATTTTCTTTTTAGAATAGTTTATTATATTGTTTTTGGCTAATCTGAAAAGTTTCAATTTTTTTTTGGAGCTGAATTGTAGAATTGAGGTGTTGGAACAAGCCAAAATAGTGGCTGCCCAAGTCTGTGCATCAGCTATCTGGTGTAACGGCATCTGCGAATATATTCTCGCAGATGCGCGATCGCAGAAGTGAGAAGCCTATTGCAGATGCGGGAAAATCGCAGAAGTGGTCCTTTCTTCACATAAGCACTCGTGCAGAAGCGCTTACAGTCCCATAGAAGCGACCATCAAGTAAATTTTATTGATCCATTGTGTCTTCTTATTAGGTAAGACTCTAACCCTTTTTCCCCAAAACTCATAACTCCGTATCATCTCTCACACAAGGCAAATACTGCTCGAATCCTACTGCCCACACACTAGGAGATCAAGTAATCATCATGTTCCTTATGTCTCTTAGCTGCTCTCCCTTCTTTCTCGATTTTCTTCTTCTCTCTTCTTCATGTACTCTTCTCCATAGCAGAATTCCCATAGTCCCTTTTCCCTACTGTAATCAATGTGCATTTTAAGGGTTAGAGAAATTAGTTGAATGTAGTTGTGTGTGCTGTTTTTCATGAAAAGAATTGGGGAAGTCTGAGTACCCAATTGGTTCAAAGAACCAAGCATCACTCTGTGCTTATCATATGTTCGACAAATTGTCTGAAAGAGCTTTTGTTGCTATGTACCTTAAAATCATGTGGAATCAAGTCTTCTAATCATTTAGTACACAAATTTATAGGTCTTGAGTATAAATTGTGTGCCAAAATCATGTTGGAAATTAAAAAAAGGGCAGTTGCTGGGCTTTTGAAACCCCTGATGAACACCGATGAAGAGCAAAAAGTTCCACAGATGCGGCCTCGCACCAGCGATGCTTCTTCCGTAGGTGCAATTTTTGTCAACAGTGGCAGTTTGCAGAAGCGCATGAAATTCCGCAGAAGCAGAACCACACCTGCAATGGTTTTTCCGCAGGTGCGGTGGCTGGGCAGTTTTTGCAAAAAATAGTATCTATGCAACTTTGGCCTAATTGCATTGTTTTAAATTGGTCAACACGATTATAATGCCTGACTAACTTAGTTTCACATATCCCTAGTGGGCCCTCACTTTCCCAGCCTAGGCATAATTATTGTACTAAAGAAGAAATGAAGACATACCTGGAGGCCCAGAAAAAGCAGGTGTTGGTCGAAATCCCAATGCACACGCAAGTGTACGTGGTCGACAAGTAATATAGGAATT
>MDKI01011088.1:0-27824 GCA_005239505.1 Nicotiana paniculata
AAACACCTAAAATGCACGGTATATGATGCTAAAAATCATGAATTCTAGCCACGCATCAGTTATATCGTCCTCTTCCATATTTTCAAGAACCTGCTTTCCATGTGTAATTGTGAATTTTGTGGTTGTTTTGTAGACCACCCCGTTTACTTCTTCACCTCCGTGTATCACGTTGACGGTTCACTTTGGAGAGGGAGGCTTTAGGGGCTCCTTCCTGTTCCTCATACATGCATGTTTATCTTTATCACTAAACAATTCTGTTAAATAGCCCTGTTTCAATAAATTTTCTACTTCACCTTGTAAAAATATGCAATCCGCAGTTTTGTGCCCATGATCGTTATGGAATTCACACCAGTGATCTGGTTCCTTCTATTTGGATTTGATCGCATCTCTTTGGGCCACTTAACCTTGTCTCCCATGTTCCTCAATATTGAGACAAGTTCCGTAGTACTCACATTAAATGTATGATCCCCAATTTGAGTATTACCTCTAGGTCGTTCCTCTCGATCTTTTCTGGATCTAGACGAGGATGAGACTACGTCTCTTCCTTGTGGTCTATAGTTCGACCTAGTGTTTTCGAACCTGGGATGAATATCGCGTCCCGAGGGTCCTAAGTAAGGATCGTACCTATTTTTACCTGACCTTCTATCTGATTCAAGACGTCTGGATCTGGAATGATCTTCATCTCTCGAACGAGCAATGATATCTTCTTCTATTCTGAGTTTAGTACTATACCTGTTGTATACATCGTTCCATGTTGTAGCAGGGAATTCTCTTAGACTTTCCTTAAGTCGCCTTGTGGCTTCTGAGCTTTTATCGTTTAGGTTGCTTGCAACTGCCATGGCTGCCCAATTATCAGGCACCCTGGGTAACTACATTCTTTCTTGTTGAAACCTGCCTACAAACTCACGGAGTACTTCCGTGTCTACTTGTTTTATTTTGAATATGTCTTCCATTCTTTTCTCAACTTTTTGTGCACCAGAGTGTGATTTTATAAATAAATCTGCAAGCTCAGCAAAAGAGTCAATAGAATTTTCAGGGAGAAGAGAATACCAGGTTAGGGCTCCTTTGATAAGTGTTTCCCTAAATTTTTTGACAAGGACTGATGCAATCTCTTATTTTGTTAAGTCGCTGCCTTTTACTCCAGCAGTGAAAGCAGTCATATGATCACGTGGGTCAGTTGTTCCATCATATTTGGGAACGTCAGGCATTTTAAACTTCTTGGGTATAGGCAAGGGTGCCGCACTTGGCTTCCAAGGTTGTTGAGAATATCTATCAACATCGATGCCTTTGATGATAGGTGGTACTCCAGGAATTTGTTCGATGCGATCGTTCTGCTCCTTCATCTGTTTCTGCATGGTTAGCAGTAAATTTTATAATTATGAGTTATTAGATATACCTGGTCTTATTTAGAGAGATTCATTAGGAGTATCTCCTCTTCCTGAGTTTGCCAACCCAGATTTAGGATTTTCCATGGTGATGGTATTATTGGGGGGTGGCGTCGGCGGTGTAGGTAATCCTCTTGAAAATTCTTGTAAAGCTTGACTCACATACTCTGCAATCATTTGCTTTACATGATCTTGTTCCACAGTTTGATCATTATCATCATTGTTGTTATTGGATCTTTTTGGGGATTGTTCCCTTGAACCACGTGGGTTTCCGGAAGGCGATGGAACTGGGGTTCCATTCATTTGCTGGTTGTTGTCGTTGGAGTTCGACATAGTTCAAAGGATATCACTTGAAAAGAAAACAAAGATTATCAGGATTCCCGGTAAACGGAACCAATTTATTTAACCAAAAAATTAGATCCTTTGTCTAAAGCTATTTTTAGGATGAACATGGGTTACTGATAATCAAGGAAATAGAGAAAAATGAATAACAGTCAATATTGCAGAAATATAGAAAAGCAAAGTAGATTGTATTCGAGAATCAGATGCCTTTACAAGTTGTATTCCCCTTCCTTATATAGGAGATTCCTTGATATAACGTACAACTCTTGATATGGTTCCTTATTAATGACTAATTATGACATTAATGAGGCGTTACAAAGGATAACGGTAATTGGGGTACGGTTATATAACGTTTGAGTAATTAATTGTGGGTTCTTAAATCTGCCCGTAGCTTTGTCTAGATTCATTCTGACCGTGCCTCTTCCCTATTTTGATCAGGTTGAGTTTCCCGTGGCTGATAAGCTCGAGGGTTTATTTAATCGTCCCTCTTTGTTCTGTACCTCTTCAAAGAATCACATCCAGCTGTCGTGTTCTCCTGTGTCCACGTAACTGGCTGAGTTGTCAAAAGATGGCTTACTTATAAAACTCTTTTTTACCAATACAGCTACGAGTCCGGGTGTGGCGCTGAAGATAACGACCTGCGTGGTTGTGGACTGTTGGAGGTGGAGCGTTACTTGTGATTGGGAGGGAAATGGACCGTTTTCCAAGGCGGTTCAGAGGTGGACGGCGTCTGAGAGGAGGCGGAGGAAGCAGGTGTGGAAAATGAAATACTGGCCATAGGAGGGGTTGATCAGTGATGGGGGTGGTGGAAATGTGATAGAGACAGGCTTTGGTATTGTGACCAAAGCACCCACATTGGAGACAAAGTATGTTAAATCCCTCGTAGACGATCGACTATTTATGGTTTCCAATGAAAACATGGGTTTTCAATGGTTTTGCAAGGGGTACTTCGATGGAATTGCGAACAAAACAACCCTAGTGGTAGATGAAGTATAGGTATCGACTTTTAGTAGTTGGCCAAGTTTATTTCCCACTAAAGTTAACAGTTCAAAATCATAGTATTCAGTGGGTAACTCTGGTAGACGGGCCCAAATGGCAGAGTAATCAAGTTGAGCCGATGAGGCAACGAATTTGGGTTCCCATCAACGTACGGTAAGAAAATGGCAAAGAATGAACCACGGGTCATCATGAAGAGCATGCAACATGTTATCTTCATGTATAAACTTGATAAGGACGAAATCATAAACCAAACCAGTGAGATTGATAGCTTCCGTGGATTGCCATAGCTGTTGTAGTTTAGATTTGAGTAGTTGATGATCTGTGGGTTTTCCAAATAGTTTAACGATAATGGAGAATCTCCACGGGAATATAGTCGAGCTTTGTCCGTGGCCGTAAGAGGGATGAAAGCATTTGTCTCATGAGGGTTGTCCAATTCATCTTGAAGATCAATATCAAGGGGTATAGATTGGGGGTTAATAGGAAGCAAATCTGTGGGGGAAGGAGTTAATAGGGTGATCAGGAAGGAAGGTTTGTGTGTAGTTGAGGTTGGTGTATCCAGTTAAATAGGTAGAAGGTCCGATGGGTCATTGGTGGAAGTCATGAGGGAGCTCTTTTTTTACCAGTTGATACAAAGAGGTGATACTCTTTAGGGTTCTCTATGGATGTGAGTCTGGCGGGTCAGGTTAGTTACGTTAGCAGATTTAGGAAATTTGCGCTAGTTTGGAGGCTTAATTGGTGGGCTAATTTGGCCGAAATTTTGGGCCTTGGGTGCTGACCATTTTCTTTCTTCCTTGTATATTTTTTTGGACTTCTATTTATATTTAAAATAATTTTTTAGTTACATTACATAATACTACATAATATTAATACGTTAATATTACTCAAACTATTTTTTGTGCCTTAAAATAATTTATGATAGCTAAAATTTGCTAAATAACCTACATTAATTGGGAACAAGAGTAAATATTTTTTAAAGTATTGAAATAAATACTACCATTTGATTAAATAAATTATGTGATATACTTTTTCGCAAAAGACGATAAAAATAATATTGAAATAAAAGTAATAACAATAAAAATAATAATACTAATATCCAATAATAATATAGATACAAAAAATAATAATACTAAGTCTATTTTGGGATAACAATTTTAAAGTAATTATTCTTAAACTATTAGCAATATTAAAAGCTAAAAAAATAGTTTGAACGAAAGGAGGGATAAAATTTGATATATATATATATATATTCCAGTAGGGCCCTGACCTGACCTCGTCAATACTCGATCGAGGTTAGGTTTGGCACTTATTAGGTACTATTGTGGTGTAGTCATGCTTTTCCTGCACACGTTTTCGTGTGAAGATCAAGGTACCTCTCGTCAGCCTCGGTGTTAGTCCAGCAGCAGCAGCCACCGGAGACTTCAAGGTATATCTGCACGCGTCCGCACATCCTCGGAGTCCCCCTCTATCTTTTACTTTGTTTCCCTCCTGTACTTCTTAGACTCTTTGTATAGCAGACTGCAGATAGAATTCGTAGAGCTTGTGACTCATGGTTTCGGGTTTTGGGAAGTTTTGTGTACAAATTTGCAAATTGGTTTTACTTGTATATGCTGAGTGGCAGTTTACCCTTATATAGTAATTATTGAAGCTTAGTTGTTCCATTCTTTTCTTTATTTATATTATTTCAATGTTAATAGGCTTACCTAGTCGTAGCGACTAGGTGCCGTCACGACATCTTTCGGAGGGGGAAAAATGGATCGTGATAGGTAGTACAAATCATGAGCTGCTAAGACTTGAAATTTTACAAAGGTTGTTCAAATAAATACATGTTCTGTTTGGAAGTTACATAAACAGATTAGAAAAATCTAAAGCTACCAAACAAGTGGCAACTTTATCCGGAATGCACGAACATCTTCGGAGTCAGCTCCAGACATTACCCGCAGCTCCGCTCCCAAAATTTGCACGCAATGTGCAAAGTTGTAGTATGAGTACAACCGATCCCATGTACTAAGAAATTATATTGTCTAACCTCGTCGAAGTAGTGACGAGGATTTTTAGTTTAAAAAGATACTCACTGTTATAACCTGTGCAATAGACTAATAGTGGGAACAGTTATAGAACAAAATAGATAAGGGTACCATAAACAAATATGTGAAGCAGTAGATGATTTCTAGAAAAAAAAGCATTATTAATATTCCTCAATATCACGACCAATCTTCTCCTTAGAGCGATAACCAGCAAATCAATTGGCACGGTAACACCTGTCATGCCTTTATCTCTTCCTCTCCATATATACATAAATATGTGTCAAATCAATTAGTACGGAAACACCCTTTGTGCATTTATCTCATCCTTGGCAAATGTGCATGTAGCAGTACTAACCAGGTAGAATAATTCACAATATTAATATCTACTAAGTAGGGAGTACCCAGATATTAACAAATAACAAGTCGAGAACATATAGAAAATAGAAATAGACGAGATAAAGGTCACCAAAATAATGATAGCAAGTATGCTAGAAGCACATAAATTTCACTATCTAACGCGGTGGAAAGCTTAGATGTAAATATAACAAACAAGAAGAAGGAACTTAATCTTTATTAGCTAATAAGTAAAGGCATGAATGACTAACATGGTATAAGGCTTGTACAAAAGGCAACAAGATAGTTATGACATGGATGTAACTATAGAAGCAGGAAGTAGGCATGATATTTGCAAGTTAAGCAAGTAGAAGGCATGGGCAACACAACAACAATCGAGATAGAGGATAAAAGACAGGACCATAACGACAAGTCACATAGAAGACATAACAACGACAATGATAGCTCAATATAAAGTCAGGAACATATACATAAGGAAAAGATATCACAACATAATGCATGTCCCTCGTCCTCGCCTGCACGGAAACACCCATCGTGCCATGAACTCGTGATAATATAAAAAGCAAGATAATAAAAATAAAATGGCACGGCATCACCATTCGTGTTTTTACTCTCAAATAAAATGGAACGGCATCACCCTTCGTGCTTTATACTCACATGACATGGAACGGCATCAACCTTCGTGCTTTACACTCAAATAAAATGGCACGGCATCACCCTTAGTGCTTTTACACTCTCCCTCACATGATAATATATATACAACGGCACAGCATCACCCATCGTGCTTTACACTCTCCCTCACATGATAATATATATATACTATTGCACGACATCACACTTCGTGCTTTACACTCTTCCTCACCAAGCACATGGATACCAATGGAAAGAAAGGTAAGAAGCATAAATAACATCAAGGAGAGTGGTAAAACGAATGTTCCAAGTGAATTTCCATCAAAACCTTCAGGCCGACAATAATTCAATAACCCTCAGGAACCTTGTTGTTCAAGTATTTCAAAAATTCTCAAAATAATCTACAACTCAAGTATAAAATCCAATATCTCAAGAATAACGATCGTAGCAATGTATCAGTGATTAAGCATAGTGATGATTGAATTATACACATCAATATTTCTCAACATTCCGTCAAATTTTAATCAGGTTATAGTAAAGTAAATCTTGGTTTCTAACATTTAATTCCATATTCTTAGTATCTAGAAGTCAAGTAAGACATGAATTGAGAAGGTCACGTAATCCTACAAAGCACAAATTATAGCATAATCTACCCCGAGCATGATTAACCCTAGCACATGCATATATGATCGTCACCTCATATATGTATCACCCCCGCATGTAGCAAATAATGTCAAATAGAAGGGAAAATTCACTCAACAAAGTTAGGCAAGATACTTACCTCAATTCGGCTAAATTAATACTCAATTTAGCTTTTCTTTTTACAAATTTACCTCTTCTCGGCTCAATCTATCCAAATACGACTTAAATACATAACACAATGCAAGACAAGACAATTTCAATTAATAAAGTTGTGATCTTTGTACAATTTTCAAAAAGTCAACAAAAGTAAACTCCGGGCTCGTCCGATTCAAACCCGGATCCAAAGGTAGGTCTTGACCACCCATAGCCCCACGAGTCCATATACGTGATTTGTTTCCAAATTCGAGTCTTATTCGACTCTCAAATACCAATTTTTCATTTTTTTTTCAAACTTAGACAAAATCCCCAAATTTTTCCCTAGATTCTCATGAATTTGAGGTTAAAGCTAATGTATAATAATAAAATATAGTTGAGAATTGATTAGAGGTACTTACCCAATGGTTTGGTATGAAAATTCCTTCACAAAATTGCTTCCCGTCGCTAGTGTTCAAAATATAACAAAATGAATCTACGTCTCGAAAATACTCAACTATTATGGAGGCTGCAGATGTCGCATTATGCAAACCCCGCAAAAGCATACAATTCATCGCAAAAGCGAAGATTGAAATTTTCTGTTGCCTTTGGATATGAGACCAGAAAGGTCACAAATGCAAACATTGGTCTATCGCCAAAGCGACCAGTTGGTCACAAAAGCGAACTTATCCAGCACAGGCCTTTATCGCAAATGCGATACAGAGTCGGCAAATGCGAACTCAACAGACTTCATAAAAGCGACATTTCTTCGTAAATGCGGGTCCTTTCCAACAGCTCGGGTTTGCAAATGAGAGGTAGACTTCACAATTGCAATATAAATATTGCAAATTGGATGATACCAGTACCAGCACTCAAAAATCATAAAATCATTTGAAAGCAATCGGAAACTCACTCGTGCCCCCAAGGCTCCAAACCAACCACTCATACCAGTCCAAGAACACAACACGGATTTGCTCGCGCGATCAAAGTATCAAAATAGCCTCTAAAAGCACGACTCGGACGCCAAAACGCATGAAGATCATAATAAACTTCAAGAACTTCTAGAATCGCAACCAAGCGTCCGAACCATATCAAATCATCTCCAAATGACGTCAAATTTTGCAGCAAGTTACATATGACATAACGAAGCTATTCTATTTCCCGAAACTACAATCCGAATCCGATATCCTCAAAGTCAACTTCTGGTCAAACTTATGAACTTTCCAAACCTTCAAATTTCCAACTTTCGCCAACTAGTGTCGAATCCCTCTAGAATTATCCAAATGCAAATCAAGGCATATGCACGAGTCCAAAATCACCATCCGGATCTAGCAGAACTATCAAAACTTCAATCCGAGGTCAAATGCTAAAAATCAAACTTGGTCAACTCTTCCAACTTAAAGTTTCAATCTTGAAGTTCATTCTTCCATATCGATTCCGAATAACTTGAAAATCAAAATCGACGATTCACACAAGTCCTAATACATCATGCGGAGATACTTGTGCCCTCAAACTACCGAGCAAAGTGCAAATGCTCAAAATGATTGATCAGATCGTTACAATATAATAACAACTTTGACACCAATAAATCCAAAATATAAGTGACTAGATAGAATCCCAATGTCAAGACATCCAATACATGTCAATAAAATACAATATATAATAAAAGAATCTAAGACATAATATCTTGTAAATTATTCCGAGTAAATCTTTGGATTGACATGTAATTATTTTGATGAAAATAAAATAAAGTGTAATATCTGGTTGTTACCAAACAGAGTAAATACAAATTACTTGTAACTACATTTTGGAATAATTTCAAATGAGATTAAAGAATAAGATTAGATGAAATCCAATAATGGTTTCAAATTCCCAAGAAAAATAATTAAAAGAGTACTTTTCTTTTTTACCTTCTTCGAAATCTATTTGTTGCTTCCACACACACAAGTATACATGATTGTACAAGTAATAAAATGATAAGTTGAGTGTCGAACCCACAGAGACTTGTATCAACTACTCACTAAATTACTAAAATTGTTATTCAGTCGAGCCAAAATCAAAATCCAAGAATATGATTATATTAAACTATAATTCTAAGTAATAACTAAATTATCAAGTAACAAGTTGATTTTTGTGTATTCAGTAGAGACAAATATTCCAGGGTTGTGATCGATTTACCATTCATATTGTGTTCTAATTAACTCTCCCTTTCATACAATTCACTCATGGTTGCTAATTAATCGATAATTGCTCTCATAGTCTTCTCCTGAAGTACTACTCGCCTATTCGAAATAGATTAACGCCTATATTCCTATGAAATTAATCTATGAAGAACACATTAAGATTACGATATGTAATTAAGCACGGTGACTAGGTATATTCCTATCCTAACCACAAATCCTCTCCCCCTAAGAGTTAATATCGCGCTCTCTTCAATTCTTCTCTAATCTATACACGGCTTTCCCAAGCATAGCATAGATAGTAAATAGAACCTAACTGATGGCCAGACAATTAAGTAATTAATCACAGAATTGAAGAAACAACTATATATTAGTGAATCATAATCAAGGTTAAGATAACGTTAAACAACAATATTCATGGCTAAATCACAACTCCAGAACAATGGGTTTTTTAGCCACTCATGATGTAATCAAACAAATTCATAAGTGTTGAATAATTGAAAACACTAGAAAAAGATGAAGAAAACTGAGATCTCTTCGCTTCTGAATGTTCTCGTGTGTATGTTTTCTCCAAAGTGGCGTCACTACCCTCACAAATAAGTTTAGTCTTGCTTTTATACGTGTTGGGTAAGTCTAGTGCCGAAATAACCGTGTCCCGGGCGAAATAGGAGAAATTCACATCGGCGCCCTGGTCAGCGCTAGGCGCCCTCCATAACGCTGCCTTCTTTGAGCACACTGTTTCCAGCGCCACAGGTGGCTCAAGGCGCTGCCTGTGGCGCTCCACTGTCCCCTTTTTCCCGTTTTCGTCCGTTTTGGCTCTAATTTCGCACATTTCTCCCCATTTTCTTCCGGATCATTCCTACACATAAAAACACTTCAAACTAATATAAATCATCACGTTTAACATCCAAAATCCACGAAATAAAAGTAAAATATGAGGCGATATACATATACTTCCAATATATATACTTTAAGTTAAACATCAACACCCCACACTTAGAGTCTTGCTCGTCCTTGAGCAATGGGACTAACAACTACACTCCAACAACGCACAAGTTCACTATAAAGGAGCACTTTAACTTTTAATCACACAATTTCCCCTTGAATATGATCGATACCGGCAATCAAGCATGAACATACAAAAATTCACATTCTCCCCTTTTTTAACTATGCCCAAGTATAACAATTCAATTCAATCACTCCAATAACCTATTTGCAACCAACCGACCTCAAGAGTCAACTTGTAACCACTAAGCACTCTCAACTTACGCACTTACCCAACAAGAAAGTTTACAACATTACCAATCGTTCATGAGATCATGTTCCCTCACCAACAAACAAAAGAGTGAATATATACTAGTCCACACATTCAAATATTCTTTTGAATATAATTTAAGGACATCACACAATTGAACAAAATTTCACTCACTCTCACAAAGAATTCATATGCATCTCGTGATCGTATCATAAGCTTGCCCGTAGTGTAGGTCTCTACTAATTTAATCTAGCCAAATCTAGGATCAATTAGGACTTTAAGGTTGTAAGTAGGCTAAGGGATGGGTATGATATATTTAGGAATAATGACTAACCTTCCTAAGCACCTTAATACACTACACTCACAAATCAAACACATATTCTTCTCAACCAATTCACTTGCCACAAGCCATATACAACATAGCCCTTTTTTCGATTAAGCACTTCTATACTCCCACTAGCACAATTTAATAAGAATTGGAGGTGTGTATTTTTTTCTACATACTTTAACTATCATAAAGGTTCAACAATCTCAAATTAAGAACAAAATAGGGGTACGACTTGTAATGTGGGTGCCAAAGAAAAGGTCTATAGGCTCAAAGGGGCTAGCAACAGAAGATTTTATTTTTTATGTGGCAAGCACATCTATGATCAAGCAAGAAAACGCCTACGCCATCTCCTAGATTAGCACAACTTACAATTTCGTTTCGATTAACACACATGGCAAGTTCTAGACTACATATGATAGCATAGAAAATCACTAATCCTCACACACACATTCCACATGACTCAATCACGAGGGTTTTGTTCAAATCTCAAGTCAAAGAAGCACACATAATTGAGAAAATTAAGCAATATTGCACTATGTGGCATACAAGTCAAACAGCTGAGCTAAAGCGTCACAAAATAGACTATTTACTTTACTTAGGCTTCACAGGGGAAAACAGAATGTATGTCATAGCCTAATGTGCCAGCACCAAACACATCAATGAGTATTTCAAAATCACTCAGTTGCTTCCTAACTACTCCTAAAAAAAATTTAAAGTACCCGGTTCGAGATA
This sequence comes from Nicotiana paniculata, assembly GCA_005239505.1. Lineage (NCBI taxonomy): Eukaryota > Viridiplantae > Streptophyta > Magnoliopsida > Solanales > Solanaceae > Nicotiana > Nicotiana paniculata. The sequence goes on from MDKI01011088.1 coordinate 11,004, forward strand.
CACCCTTGGAAAGAACCGGTGTCCAAAGAAAAATTCCAAGGGATACTACCTAGCTATCCTAAAATAAATCTTTTTGGTATTTTTTAATCGAACTTTATCCCTCAAGAAAATTTTCCAATAGATCCCTCGTCGGGAAAAGTTCAAGCTTTTTCAATTTTTTTTTTTGTACTCGTTTTAAAAAAACTAACTAAAATTAAACTAAACAAAACTAGTTAAACTAACAAAACCAAAACACATTTATACAAGATATACAACTACATCACAAGTAGCATTCCTCCCACCTCACACTTATAACATGCATAGTCCTCGATGCATATAAGAATAAAAAACAAAGTAAGGTGAAAAGAAAACTCTCTGTCACTCGGAGTCCTCCATCTCAGCTTGTCCTTCATCAGCAGCTCCAAGCTCATCATCATCAGGGCCTAGAGGCATCAAATCCAGGGGCCCCCTAACCTCATCACCCCCATCATCCTCTGTATCTGAGCTTATGACTATGTTGACGTCCTCCAATGAATGAACGGGGCTGTCAGGTGCAATCCCCAACATCTCCTTGGACGAATCGGAAAATTCATTGCATAACTACATACGATCCTCGTCCGAAATGCCAGACCTGCTCATTAAAAAATTTAAAGACTTGTAGATGTCCCTGTTGAATTCTCGTCTCTTTCGTATCTTTCCGCCTGCATAAGATTAGACGATGTCTCCAGCAATGATGTGATGTCCATGATCCCTGTAGAAGCCTCCACCACCTCATCGTATCCCGGGTACTCCAGCACTCCTCGGGCCATCATATAATGGATTAGCAAGTTACCAAAGAAGAATTGTTTAATTTGCCCCCAAACCGTGTGCGGGCTATCTCCCCAAGCATAATTTCACCCACATTGATGGGTCTTCCCGCCATCAGGAAGAAAATGACACACACTCTAGCTCGATTGCAGTCGCTACTGTGCTCTACGGGAATGAGTCTGGCCTGTACAAAATTCTGCCACACCTTGGCAGTCTTGGTAAAATCCGAGCAGACCATGTGAAGATGAATATTGCCTTGTTCTCTGGTACATTTTGCATTAGAGCCCACGCCACAAAGAGTGTGACGTATCAATGAGTACTTCGGACTTCAGACAAATTTCTGGAGTCTTCTTGGGTCAACATACTCAAGCCCCAAATATGTGCACAATGCCTCCCTATTCATTGGCACATCTAACCTCCGTACACGTGAGGTGCCATTCCCTAAACGCCAATTTTCATAAAGTTCTCGAACCATGCTTAAATTTGCATGTCCGGGGCATTTCAAGGGCTTTTCCATATTTCTTGCACGGAGTTGGCCAATTACCTCCGAAAAATTCCTCTTTAAGGCTTTGGTATTTATCCCCATGTCGGATATGTATTGACCATATGGCACAAAGTCCCTGTGCCAAGCAACTGTCGCATCATTGATTAAGTCTAAACGAGGCCTAGGTCTTAATGGTGCCTGTTGAGATCCCTCGGCCAGTTGGTTTCCCTTAGCTTGTCGGGAGGAGTTTTCTCCTTGCTTTCTCTTTTTTGGCGCAGTAGAGATGGAGGAGGACTTTCCAATGCCCTTGCCCTTGTTAGAACCATCACGAGCCATAATATACTGCAACACAGTGAAAGCATAAACATGAGAACTTCTTAAGAATTATACCTAAGGTTGTCACGCAAGTCAAACAATGACCCCACACTTAAAACCAAAGGTGCAATGTACAATACTTCATGATATTTAATCTAAGAAGTACAAGTGTCGCACTCCAAATCTATGGGTACTCAAGACTTCCCCATGCTACCCATAAAAATTATTGATCATGACTACATGAATTCACTTCAATGTAAGCAAGAGGCATGTGTGACTCCACTTTCTACAACTACATTACATTAGCTAATTCTATAACAATTCTACACATACATTACATAAGATACATAATATAGGAACATGATTTGCATCAAGACAAATTCCCTAGCATGTAAAAGAATCCCTACACATCCCCACACTTATCCCAAATTCATACACAAATACACTTGGTCACTCAGACTTCACCGGTGTACCAAAATCACCATTCGAACATTTTTACAAACACATTGTGGGCATAAAGTGTGAGCATTGTAATTCAACAATGGTGGGATATGGTGGCCCTCCCAATTATTAACGAAGTAGAGGGATTTCTATTTTACTACTCCATATACACAATAACCACACAAATTCGACCAATTCAAGCCACCAACCATAAAAATTTTAGAACTACATAAGGGAAAAATTTAGGGATTAGGGCACTTGCGGGATGGGATATATATTTTTATCTACTAATTGAAACACAAAAAAGAAGAACAAGAACAAGAACAAGAAGAACATACATGTGGACTTGAGAAGGAGAGCAAGAGAGAAACTTGAGAAAATTTTGAGGAGGAAGTCGGCAGAGCAAGTTGAAGAAGGAGCAGCGTGCGTTTTGAGTTTTGGGTTATAGTTAAATTGGGTTGGGGATGGGTATGGATTTTAGGACGGGTTAGAGTGTTAGTGTAATTGGGTAAGTGGGTTGGGTTAAATAGGTATAGGTTACAAAAATAAAAAGAAAAACCAAAATAACCACAAAACAAAAAACAAATTACTTGTTGACCCCCAGCCCGTCGTCTCGCGCTATGCCTGGCGCGGAGGGAACTTTTGTTACTGTTTTCAGCGCCTCAGGCAGCGCCGGACGCTAGCCTGGGCGTTGTTTCGCCAAAATTTTATTTTATTTTATTTTTTATTATTATTATTTTGAATTAACATACCGATTCCCCTAGGCTTTTTAAATACTCAATTTACACGTCCTACATCATTATATCTATAATTGTTATACCAATAAAGAAAATGCAAAATCTATCTATTCTAACTAAAAAAATTAAGAAGTTAACTATGAAAGCAATAAAAATTGGGTTGCCTCCCAACAAGCGCCTGATTTAACGTCACGGCACGACGCAGAGTCTCGCTTACTCATCATCAAGTACAACTTTGGTTTTCTCACAATTAATTGCTCCTCCTCGATAGTGCTTGACTCTATGCCCATTCACCAAAATTTTTATTTCACCGTGTATAGCTCGCAACTCAATTTCACCATAAGGCGTGACTCTCACCACCTCAAACGGGCCTGACCATATCGATTTTAGCTTCCCAGAAAACAACCTCAGTCTAGAATTGAATAATAATACATGTTGGCCTGGCGCGAAATGACGCGGCTTAATGTGCTTGTCATGCCATCTTTTTGTCTTTTCTTTATAAAGTTTAGCATTTTCATAACAGTGCAGCCTGAACTCATCTAACTCATTCAACTGCAGAAGTCTTTTCTCGCCCGCGGCTTCAAGGTTCATGTTCAGCTTCTTAATGGCCCAATATGCTTTATGTTCTAGTTCAACGGGCAAGTGGCATGCCTTTCCATAGACTAACTTGTACGGTGACACCCCAATTGGCGATTTTAAGCGGATCTGTATACCCATAAGGAATCATCTGGCTTTGCATGACAATCCTTCATGTTCACACTCACTGTCTTCTCTAATATTTGCTTTATTTCTCTGTTTGACACCTCGTCTTGTCCACTCGTTTGGGGATGATATGCTTTCGCAACTCTATGGAGGACTTCATATATAGCTAGAAGGTTATTCAACAACCGATTGCAAAAGTAGGTTCCTTCATCATTAATCAAGGCACGTAGAGTCCCAAACATCGAAAATATGTTCTTTTCACAAATGCGGCTACAACCATGGCATCATTTGTTGGTAATGCAATCGTCTCTACCCCTTTTGACACATAGTAAACTGCTAGCAAAATATATTTATTTCCTCTGGATGATGGGAACGATCCCATAAAATCTAACCCCCACACATTGAATATCTCAACCTCTAGGATATTATTCAAAGGCATCTCGTGCCTCCTTGTGATCATTCCTGTTCTCTGACACTGGTCACACTTCCTAACAAATGCATGGGCGTCCTTGAATAGAGTTGGCCAAAATAAACCGGATTGTAATACTTTCGCCGTTGTTCTATCGCCTCTATGATGGCCCCTATAAGGCGATGCATGACAATCATACATCACTAATTCTACCTCTTTATCTGGAATACATCTCCTCATCAACTGATCAGCACATTGTTTGTACAAATATGGCTCATCCCAGTAGTAGAACTTCACATCATGTAAGAACCTCTTTATTGCTTCAGATTCAATTTTCGTACCCCACTCACAAGATAATTCACATAATCAGCATACCATGGGGGAGGGTCTTGGGTCATAGCAAAAAGTTGTTCATCAGGAAAAACTTCTTTAATTTGTCCACCCTCCTCCACATGGTCATGATTTTCCAGCTTTAATAGATGGTCACCTACTTGGTTCTCGGTGTCTTTCGGTCTCTTATCTCCACATCAAATTCGTGCAACAACAAAACCCATCGTATCAATCTAGCTTTAGATTCTTTCTTTTAAATAGATACGTGATTGCTGCATGGTCAGTATGGACGATGACTTTTGTTCCCACCAAGTATGCCCGAAATTTCTCAAAGGCCCACACAACAGCTAACAGCTCCTTTTCAGTGGTGGTGTAATTCAGTTGTGCATCATCAGTAGTCTTACTCGCATATAAATGTAATAAAACACCTTGTCTTTCCTTTGGCCTAGCACTGCCCCAATAGCATGGTCACTTGCATCACACATAAGTTCTTTTGTGATACAATAATGGTGGCTGCTACCAATTTCTTTTTGAGTTCTTCAAATGCCTTCAGGAAGGCTTCATCAAAATTTAACTTTACATCCTTTTTGAGCAATCTTCACAAAGGAGTAGCAATTTTAAAAAAATCTTTAATAAAGCGCATATAGAATCCCACGTGTCCCAAGAAACTCCTGATACACTTCACAGAAATAGGTGGAGGTAATTTTTCAGCTGCCTCCACTTTTGCTTTATCAACTCAATGTCACTCCTACACACTCTGTGACCCAAAACGATACCTTCCCGCACCATAAAGTGACAGTTCACCCAATTCAAAACCAGGTTTGTTTCTTCACAACAGGCTAACACCATGCTAAAAATTTTCAAACAATCATCATAAGATGACCCAAAGACTAAGAAATCATCCATAAACACTTCCACAAATTTTTTCACCATATCGGTGAAAATAGCCATCATGCATCTCTGGAAAGTGGCTGGTGTATTACAAAGACCAAACGACATTCGCTTGAAGGTGAAAGTTATATAAGGACAAGTAAACGTGGTCTTCTTCTGATCCTCTGGGCATATGAAAATCTGATTGTATCCCGAGTAACCATCAAGAAAGCAATAATATTCATGTCCCGCTAATCTGTCCAACATTTGGTCAATGAAGGGAAGTGGTAAGTGGTCCTTGCGGGTTGCCTCATTGAGCCTTCAATAATCAATGTAAACTCTCCATCCTGTAACAGTGAAAGTAGGAATTAGCTCATTTTTCTCATTCTCAATCACAGTTATCCCCCCTTTATTGGGCACACATTGAACCGGGCTTACCCAGTTGCTGTCAGAAATAGGAAAGATGATACCTGCATCAAAAAATTTTATTACTTCCTTCTTCACGGCTTCTTTCATAATGGGATTTAACCTCCTTTGCTGCTCAACACTAGGGCGGTGTCCATCTTCCAAGAAGATTTTATGCATGCAAAACGATGAACTGATTCCTTTAATATCTGCAATTGTCCATCCAATCGCCTTTTTATGCTCGCGAAGTACTCTGAGCAATTTCTCTTCTTGTGTGTTAGTCAGGTTAGATGAGTTAATCATGGGCAATGTCTTAGAGTTCCCCAAATAAGCATAGCGCAGATGTGCTGGAGGAGGCTTAAGTTCTAGTTTTGGAGCTTCTTAAATAGATGGCTTAGGAGGGGTCAGAGGGACAGGCTTGTCCAGCTCCTCAAATATTCCTAAGTCATGGACATATCAAGTACTTGCTCAATTTCTCCCCTCGTTTCATATTCACTGTCTTCTTCATCCCCAATCAAAGCTCGTTTGAGAAGGTCAACAGGGCTCATATAAGGAACCAATGATGCAACATCACTTTCCACAACAGAAATCATGGATAGCTCTTCATAGTGGGCTTGTAATTTGAGTGCTTTATATACATTGAATACCTCTACTCAATCACCTACTCTCATCGTCATCTTCCCTTCACAAACATCAATAATAGCTCGGCCCGTGGCTAAGAAGGGACACCCCAGAATAAATTGGACAACCTGATCAGGCTCGTAGTCCAAGATAATGAAATCAGCAGGAAATATGAAAGAGCCCACTTGAACTAGCACATCTTCAATCACTCCTTCAGGATGAGCAAGGGAGCGATCAGCCAACTGTAAGATTACCGTTGTTGGGCGTGGCTCCCCCAACCCCAACTGTCTAAACACAGATAGCATCATCAAATTAATGCTCGCTCCAAGATCACACAAAGCTCGCCCGACTATATGCTTACCAATCGAGATTTGGATAGTTAAACTAACCGGATCCTTTAATTTCTGAGATAGCTTGCTTTGAATTCTTGAGCTACATTCCTCAGTGAGTGCCACTGTCTCAAATTCAATCAGCCTCCTTTTATTGGCCACTATGTCCTTGATGTATTTAGCATATTTGGGAACTTATTGCGAGATGTCTACCAATGGAATGTTAATTTGCACTTGCTTCAAGATATCAAGGAATTTTTCGTACGTGGCATTATCCTTTACTTTCTGCAACCTTTGAGGGAATAGAGGGGGGTGGCCTTGCAACCAATGGTGGGGGTTGCTCAACCACCACCCCTTCAGCTGGCTTCTATGATTCCTTTGATTTGTCTGATGTTGATTCTAAAGTGGCTGGTCTCTCATTACAAGTTACTTTTTTTCTCTTTTTCGATTAGACCTCCTCTAATTGTCTCTCATTCCTCAATGATACGGCATTAATGGATGCCTTAGGGTTAGCCTCAGTGTCACTTGGAAGAGCTCCCACTGGTCTGATATTTTGGGCACTGGCAAGTTGACCTACTTGGCGCTCCAAATTTCTCATTGATGCGGATTAGTTTGCTGATCAGCCATCAATTTCTGAGTGAAGGCTTGCTAATCGGCCATTAATTTCTGATTGAGGGCTTGTTGATCGGCCATCAATTTCTTCATCATTTCCTCAAGGATAGCTTGTTGTTCAGCCTGAGGTGGTCTGTATTGTTGTTGAGGTGCTTGAGGCCAGTATTTATTTTGAGTGCCTTGATTACCACCCCAAGAGAAGTTTGGGTGGTTGCTCCAGTTGGGGTTATAGTGTTCCCATATTGATTCGCCTGGACCACAAAGAAGACAGACTCTGGATTAACTAGGCATAAGTCGCTCATGTGACCCTCTCCACATGCTTCACAAAACACTTGAACCTGTTGCACTGGTTGAGCTTGTTGCTTGTTAATGATCAGGTTCATCAGATTGACTTGGTTGGTCAGTGTAGAGATTTGCGCTGACAATGACGAGACGACGTCTAATTCAAGAACCCCTGAAGATTTTTGTACCATGTTCCTACCCATCTCTCTTTGCCAATCCGGATTGCTTTTGGAGAATTTGTTCAATAATGCATATATTTCATCAAAGCTTTTCTCCAATACTTGACCTCCATCTGCAGCATCTACCACAATCTTTGTTTGTGGATGGAGCCCTTCTATGAAAATATGAGCTAACACTTCGTTTGTCTGATTATGATGAGGAGAGTCTCTGAGTATCCCCTTGAACCTTTCCCAAGCTGAGTATAAAGATTCTCCTGCTTTCTGTTTGAAGGCAACTATCTCACTTCTGATCTTTGCAGTTTTTCCTGAAGGGAAAAACCTTGCCAGAAAATTTCTTGCCAAATCATTCCATGATGTAATAGAATTAGCTGCAACTGCCTTCAACCAACGCTTTGCTTCACCCAACAGAGAGAATGGAAAAAGTGTGAGCCTTACATAGTCTGGAGTAACCCCGTTAGTGATATAAGTATCACTAATCTCCAAGAAGTTCAGAATATGCAGTTGTGGATCCTCGTGTGGAAGACCCATAAACTGCCCATTTGCATGAAGTAGCTGGATCATGCTTTGTTTCAGCTCAAAGTGCCAGTGATTATGGTCTTCACGATGTTGGAGGTGACATTAGCAATACTGGGCATTTCCACCTCCTGAACAGCCATATGTTGCTCCTCTGCCATATTCACAAGAAATTGAATGAGTGCCTGAATATTATTAGTATCCCTTGCTTCCCTCAACCTCCTATGAAATGTTCTCTCAGGTGCGGGGTCAAATCCGTTGAGTTTGTCCTAGCTTCTGACCTTACGCATTCAATCAAAGTTCCTAAGATTAGAGAAACAATCAAGCAACGTTAGACTAGACAAAATAAACAATTAAAGCAAAAACTAGAAAGTAGTTAATTTTCAAGCCCCCCCCTTCTCCCAAACGCACACGCAAGTATATGTGGTCGTACAAGTAATAAAATGATAAGTCGAGTGTCGAACCCACAAAGACTTATATCAACTACGCACTAAATTACTAAAAATGGTTATTCCGTCGAGCCAAAATCAAAATCCAAGAATATGATTATATTAAACTATAATTCTAAGTAATAACTAAATTATCAAGTAACAAGTTGATTTTTGTGTATTCAGTAGAGACAAATATTTCAGGGTTGTGATCGATTCACCATTCATATTGTGTTCTAATTAACTCTCCCTTTCATACAATTCACTCATGGTTGCTAATTAATTGATAATTGCAATCATCGCCTTCTCCCGAAGTACTACTTGCCTATTCGAAATAGATTAACGCCTATATTCCTATGAAATTAATCTATTAAGAACGCATTAAGATTACGATATGTAATTAAGCACGGTGACTAGGTATATTCCTATCCTAACCACAAATCCGCTCCCCTGAAGAGTTAAGATTGCGCTCTCTTCAATTCTTCTCTAATCTATACACGGCTTTTCCAAGCATAACATAGATGGTAAATAGAACCTAACTGTTGGCCAGACAATTAAGCAATTAATCACAGAATTGAAGAAACAACAATATATTAGTGAATTATAATCAAGGTTAAGCTAACGTTAAACAACAATATTCATGGCTAAATCACAACCCCAGAACAATGGGTTTTTTAGCCACTCATGAAGCAATCAAACAAATTCATAAGTGTTGAATAATTGAAAATACTAGAAAAAGATGAAGAAAACTGAGATCTCTTCGCTTCTGAATGTTCTCGTGTGTATTTTTTCTCCAAAGTGGCGTCATTCCCCTCACAAATAAGTTTAGTCTTGCTTGTATACGTGTTGGGTAGGTCTAGGGCCGAAATAACCGTGTCCCGGGCGAAATAAAAGAAAATTCACGCCACTAGCACCCTGGTCAGCGCCAGGCACCCTCCATAGCGCTGCCTTCTTTGAGCACACTGTTTCTAGCGCCACAGGTGCCTCAAGGCGCTGCCTGTGGCGCTCCATTGTCTCCTTTGCCCGTTTTCGTCCGTTTTGGCACTAATTTCGCATTTCGCCCCTGTTTGCTCCCGGATCATTCCTACACATAAAAATACTTCAAATTAATATAAATCATCATGTTTAACATCCAAAATTCACGAAATAAAAGTAAAATATGAGGCGATATACATACAAATATATATACTTTAAGCTAAACATCACTGTTCCATACCCGTTATTGCTTCCTATGTGATTTTGACATGCATTCTTGGTAATATCGTATTCTTATAGTGTCAACCAATTATAGTTGACGTTTAATGTTCATCACCATTAAATTCTATATATGATAGAGGTACTAGTCCTAATTACAACAATTAATCCAATTACAACAAGTAGCTATTTCATGACGGTTTTTTTTGTACAGTCAATGAATAAGTTAATCCAAATGTGCGTTGTTTATAAGTATATCTTTCTAGTGAAAACGAACAACTAAATCTAAATTAGTTATCATTCTATTAATTCTCGTTGTAAATTTTACGACGACTTTTATAATTGCACATATTACACACTTTTTTTGGCACTTTCTTTACATCAAGAGTTTCAGATATTTCATGAGGAATTAGACTGCTTTCATGAATAACTTTTAGGGGTCGTTTGGTACATGCGATAAGAATAATAATTTCGAGATAAAGTTTAAGATTAAATTTATCTTATATTTGATTTGGGGTACTAGTCAATCCCGAAATAACTTTTACAGTAAAATGGTGGAATTATTTATCTCATATAAAAGGTGAGATAACTAATCTCATTGGATATTCCACCATTGCGCCAAACGACCCCTTAGCGTGCAGATGAAAATAGACTTTTTCAAAAAGGAAAAAAAAACAAAAAATAAGATTACAATGTAATCTCACTCGTATTTGTTGAATCTCTGAGGAAAGAAAAAACAAAAAGAAAAATTGACTTTTTTGAATTCATGCTAATCTGCATTTAATTGAGAAGTCATTAGCAAAATATAAATACCCATTCTTGCTTTTGCATTTTCTACACCTCTTTAGTGAAATCAAGCTTTGAAAAGGTTAGGGGTAAATTATCCTTTTTTCTTCCTCTTCTTGTGTTTTTGGGTACGATTTTTGGTAGTTGAGTTCTAAGAATTTAATATTTATTATTTATTTGATTTCTTTTTTTGCTTATTGACATGAAACATCTGCAACATGAACATTCATGTGATATTATTTCTAAGGTGTGGCACGTCTGATTCTACTCCTTCTGTATAAAAAAAATTTGACACATTTCAATATATTCTTAAAGTTATTGCAGATTTCAGATCATAACTTTCAAAAGTTTACCGTCACATAAATGATATGACTTATTTAATACCATATATTTCAAAAGTATTTTTTTTTTATTAAAATTTATATCAAGTCAAAATAAAACAATCTTTTTAAACGGAGGGAGTAACTCTTTTTACCCATTTTGACTTCATTCTTAAACGATCGAATCAAATATAATTTTCTACATCTTTAATAATTTCTTTTGATTCTTTTAATTCAATACTTCAATGCTAATTTAATCTCTCTTTTTTGGTTGCAATAAAGTCTCGATAAAAGAAATGGCGACAAAGACGAAGGGATTGTTGGAGAGTCGTGAATTGCATAAGGTACTCATTGTTCTTCTGCGCTTTTCTCATCTATTTCCTTTCTTTTGTTAACTTATTACTGTATATATCATCCATTTTTCTGTAATGATGTTAAGTATCTTCTGGAGACTTCTGTTTATCCACGTGAATCAGAGCTTCTCAAAGAGCTTAGGGCTATAACTGCAAGTCATCCACGGTATTTTGCCTTCCCCTTACATTCTTTCACGTTTTAATTTTGACGTAATCGCACAAGTGACGTCTATGGATGTTAGTCTGTACGTAGACCTTACCCTAGCTATAGACAGAGAGGTTGTTTCTGGTAGGTACTCGGCTCAGTTAGAATAAAAGGAAGAAGCAATAACAAGCAAACCAATAAGAAAATCGAAGCGCAAATACAAGATTTAACACTAGGTAGTGCAATCAGAAACTGAAGTGAAAGAAACAACAAGTAATAATACGAATCCACAAAATAAAAAAAACGCAAGACTAACATTGAGTCATGCACTAAAGCTACTGGAACGCGCAAGGACAACGCTTAGTTACCTAACCCTTTGCGTTAATTTAATTTGTTGACGTGATTAAAGAACTATGATTGTCTCAAGCAGCAAATTAATCAGATTTAACCTATCATCGTTTAAAAACATGTATTAAGCATTAATGGCTAAAGGACTACTTTCTTTAGTGAATCTGTTTAACTGGGCACAAAATTTAAGAAAAAATGAAGACCTTTTGAATTTGTGGTCCTAAATAAGTAAAAAAGGGGTCCAGATTATTTGTGTGGTTATAAAATCTTCTATTAAGGGTATAAGTGAAAGTTTAAGCTAAGTTATTTCTAAATTTAGAAAGGATTCATTCATTTTGGAACGGACTAAAAAGAAAATAGGTTCACATAAACTGAAACGGAGGGAGTATTATTTTTTTCAAGTAATGTGTTTTATTAAGAACTTATCAATTTTAATTTTGTTAATGCATCAGGTGCAATATGGCAACTGCACCAGAAGCTGGCCAATTGATGGCCTTGCTTTTGAAAGTGGGAAATGCTAAGAAAACTATTGAAATTGGAGTTTTCACTGGATACTCTTTGCTCCTTACTGCGCTTACAATTCCTGATGATGGAAAGGCTAGTATCATTGATTATTTATTTTATTTTATTTTTGGAAGGCAAGCTAGTATATTGTTAAACATTGGGTTATAGGACTGAATCTAAGTTGCTCCGACACGTATCAATACGATACTATATGAGTGTGGGTATGGGATCCGTATCAAATCTGATTTAAAAAAAAGGGTATTTTGATATGGACGGACGAAAAAATTCGAGACGAGATACAATTTGATTCCCGAAATCAGAACCAAAACTAGAGTAAATTTGAAGAAAATAACATATATACCCTATAGGGTGTACAAGCCGATCCGAAAAAACGCACCAAACCAAAAAGTCAAACCAAACCGATTAAAAAACCCTACAAGGTTTGGTTTGATTTGGTTTGGTATTGAGTAAAAAAATCTGAATCAAACCGACATATAAATATATAATTTTTATATAGAATTTTATTTAAACATGTCTAGAAACATTTGGGATTCTCTTACGTGATAACACATTTAATATAATATGAAGTGCTCCATATTTATTAACCTTAAATAATGGGTTGTATGATCACTTTCTTATCAAGTGTTACTGAAATGCTTCAATCTATTTGTTCTTCCATATTCATATGTCAAGATCTATTAAGTTTTTATATCTTTTTCGAATTTGAAATGATTATTATTATTTAGGTATCGTATTGATTTTTTATGTTTAATTACTAAATTCGATTAATCTTAAAAGTGTACATCAACTAAAAAAAATTATTGTCAGACGACTAAAAAGATAACTATCATTTGTTACTAAGTAAATTCTTCCATAAGAATACTTTAATAGATAATATATTTATCAATATTTTTAAATTTTTACTAAGCATATATTACTTATCAAAATTTAACAAAGTAAGATTGAAATAATATTTAAGTAACAAAAACCCGAAAAATCCGACAAGACTGAACCAATCCAAATCAATATAATTGGTATGGTTCGGTTTTGATAAAAATCGAACCAACCCAGTCCATGTATACCCCTAATACCTTAATATAGGAAATCAATCATTTTTTCTTATCTACAACTTGAGAATAAAAAAGAAATCCACACTTTACAAGCTATAAATAAGTATTTCACAAAATTTCTCATAATTTTTATAGTTTTATATTTTTAAATTAGCCGGATCCGTATCCAACTCCGTATTAGGACCAAATCTTAAAACTTACATCTTGAAAGATCCGACCTCTAGATCTGTATCCGTGTCGGATACCCGGACCCATGTCCGAGCAACTTAGGACTATCTTCACAAACCCGTTATGCATATAACATATAAATTCTTAAGGGATGTTTGGGTGCAGATTACAGCTATAGACTTGAATCGGGATGCATACGAGATGGGATTGCCAGTTATCAAAAAGGCTGGAGTTGAGCACAAAATCAATTTCATACAGTCACCAGCTTTATCAGCCCTTGATGAACTCTTGGAAGATGTAAGAAAAATAAACCTTAAATTCTTTTGGCAATGCAAGTTGCTAGTTAGTTCTGAGGAGTTCTTTGGCCATAAATTTTATTCACTTTTTTTACAAGAATTTTACTTATTTTCAAAATTAATGTTTGGTCATAAAAATTTTCAAATCCAACTTGGAGTTAGATTGCAAATTTGAAAAAAGTGCTCCAAACCTGTTTTTCAACTCCATTTTTATAAAAGTCCAAATAAAGCGCTCTTCTCTTCTTTGCAAAAAGTATAATCAAACATAACTCCATCTTTAACCCCAGCTTCAAAAATTTCAAACAAAGTGAAAAAAATTTGGAATCCATAGCCAAACGCCTAGTTTTCTCACATCCCATCATATTTCAGCAGGTTAAGTACTAAACAAAGTAGAAGAAAACTAAGTGGGAGTTTGGACATAACAATTGTAAAATTCCAAAAGAAAGTGACAAAAAATTTCAAGTGAAAATGGTATTTGAAAATTAGAGTTGTGTTAGAACATGAATATTATTGTGGGTTGTTTTTGAAGTTTTGTGAGTGATTTGAGTGGAAATTTTGAAAAGCAGCTTTTTGGAGTTTTTCGAAAATTTTCAAAATACATCTTCAAGTGAAAATTGGAAGTTTTATGAACAAACGCTCGTTTCGAAAAAAAAAAAAAGTGAATTTTTTTTGGAAAAAAAGAAATAACTTTTATATGTCCAAACGAGCTCTAAATACTGTAAACCTTCTTTTATAAGGGTGGTATGGTAATCCGCCCCGACTTGTGTGCACCTCAATCTGTTCTAGTTTTTATGTGAACATATTTTCTTTTTAGTTCATTTAAGAAAGAATAACCTTTCTCTAGATGTCGAAGTAATTTAAATTAAACTTCTCATCTTATGCTTAATGAGAAACTTTTATAGCCAAAAATACCATATCATGTTTAATACCATAAATTTCAAGGGATTATATCCACACAAAAGTTAGGGTTTATCGAAGACATACAATTTTTAAAAAAAATATCTTTTTTTATTTTTAAACTCCATACACACATGCATATACAATAACAACAACAATAACAAACGCAGTATAATTCCATGAGTGGAGTCTGAAGAGGGTAGCGTGTAGGGGGACATTACTCCTACTTTGAAGGTAGAGAGGCTACTCACACATGCGCACGCACACACACATATTTATGTTATGTCGAAATGCCGAGTTTGGTTGAAACCACACTGACTGCTATGCTGAGTTTGGTTGAATCCACACTGACTGCTTCTCACAAGCACAAGCAGCGAATAACTTATAATAGATCATTGTGGTCCGATCTTTTTCCGTACCTCGGACATAATAGTAGCTTGGTGCACGAGTTGTCCTTATTTTCATGTGTCATTTAAAATATATTCTGTTATTTGCAGCAAAGCAACAGAGGAAGTTTCGACTTTGCTTTTGTCGATGCAGACAAATGTAGCTATCAAAAGTACCATGAGAGACTGTTGCAGCTAGTGAAGGTTGGTGGCATAATAGTGTATGATAATACACTCTGGTTTGGAACAGTTGCTATGGCAGAGGAGTCTGTTCCAGAAGCTCGAAAACCAGACAGGCATCACATTATCGAACTTAACAAGTTTTTAGCTGCTGATTCTCGCATTCAAATTTCTCAAGTCCCTTTGGGCGATGGAATTACCATTTGTAGGGTACTGTGAAGTTTATGTCATATGACGTTAATGGCGATTAATCTATTAGGGAGATTTTCCTTCTTTGTTTTTTCTTGGAACTATTTGCAGTTAAAAAGATCTATCTACTATAAGAATTGATGAAAATACTTTCTTTGCTAGGTGTTGTTGCCCCTTTTCTCTTAAATTTTGGTTTTTCACCCGGTGTTCAGTTTTCACATTGAGACCTGATTAAGTTCGGATTTGCGCGGAAATATTCCACATTAAGGGGTAAAGTGCTCTCTAACAAAGGATACTTCATACTCAGGACTCGAACCCGAAATCTCTCGTTAAGGATAAATGAGTACTTACCACTTCAGTACAATCCTTGTTGGTAATTGTTGTTGCACTAATTGTCAGCTAGGTGACAGTTTTTTTTTAAAAATTTGCTAAAGTTGAGTCTACAAAATCTTTTTATTAGCTTTTATTATTTTATTTTTTTAAAAGTAGTTTTTTCTTTGATTAAAGATTTTCAAACGTAGTCTTGCAAATTTTTTTACTTTCTGAAAGATTAAAAAAAATAACTGATTTGAGAATACTCAAAAGATTTGAGTATATTTTTGTTTGCAAAAATAGCTCAAACAAACACTTTTTGATGAAAACTCAAAAACAATTGAGCTGGCAAACTCTAAAACTAACAATCGCCATATACATCTGTGAGTTTTGTAGAATCCTGTTATTAATTTTTTTCCCTAAAAATGATACGATTATATTAAAAACTAAACAATAACATTATTACAAAGGGGGACCAATCATGGTACAGTAAAGTCCGAACGGTCCTTATTAAAAGCATCTGAAGTAAAGGTTGGGGGAGACATAAAATATATGAGACTCCGCTGTAATTGGCCTTCAGAAGGAGTTAGGAGCATGTCGTACTTTGTCAGGGCGTCTGCTACACCGTTTGCCTCCCGATAGATGTGGTCAAGTGTGGTTGTCAGCAGCTGGTGGAGTAAGGTCCTGCAATCAAAAATAAGATATGAGTATACATTATTCCCATTGCGTATTGATGTGTGGCTAGAATTCATGGTTTAACGTATTATGTGCCTTACATTTTATATGCGTTAATGGTAAAAATACACCTCGTTTGAGCATAATGAAATTTATTTCATGTGTAGGTGAATTGGAGATGGAAGCCGAGCTAAATGGAGGCATAAACGTCAAAAATAAGCTCAAGAGTCAAAAAGGAGTGAACCTGGCTATAGCCAGGCTTTTGGGTTGTAAAGCCTGGCCATGCCAGGCGTTTGGGGGGCGTTTGGGCTGTAAAGGCTGGCCTAGCCAGACGTTTGGTCTGTAACGCCTGGTCCCCGATCCGGCCTAGTTCAAGTTCTAAAGGCTTTAAGTGTTTCCCGATTTGACTAGAAGTATCCTACACGTTTAGGGTTCGTCCCAAAACATATAAATAGACCAAAAAACACAACTTTGAAGGACTTATGAGTTATGCCATTAGAGACAAGAGAAGATTGTGGAAGACTACTCAGCAAAGCAAAACATTGATTTTTACAT
>ML324099.1:0-11720 GCA_005239505.1 Nicotiana paniculata
CAAACATTTGAATCAAAACACAAAAAAAAAAAAAAGCAAAAGCCAAAAATACTTTCTTTCTCCTTTCAAAGCCTTTCCCAAAAAAAAAATTCAAAAAAAATATGCCTGAGTTTTATAAAAGAAAAAAAAGAGTTAGCTTATTTGCGCCGTTCTCAATCTTCTCGAACTACGCAAGATCTGATTCATGTGGCATCATGATAAGTAGGCAATCCCCATCGGATTCGATCATAGCCATAAACAAATTGAATAAAAGAGAAAGAGAGAAAAAATTGAGCGAAAAAATAAAGAAAAGAGTGAAAAGAAAGTGAAAAAAAAGAGAGTGACAAAATAACTGAGAAAAAAACAAAGAGCGAAAATAACAAGAAACCGAAATATGAAAAAAAAGAGAGAAGAGAGAGATAAAATTGGAAAGGGACATTTAAAGGCCGGGATGAAATACACAACCATTCAATCACATGATAGAAGCGTTTAACTGTTAGGTGCATGGCATCCCAACATGCGATTTCCTATTTGTTAAATGTCTCAAACTAACCAGGTTGTTGTGTGTGCAAATTAGCCAGGTTTTGGCGTTTGGTTTTGTTGGTAGTCTAGCCTCCTTCCCTCACAAGATCCAAAAACGTAATTCTATGATACCCGTGGGAAAGGTAAACACGGCCTCCGCAAGCAATCTGCCAATCATCAGTCCTGAGGATAGCTCGGCATCGGCTATTCCGCAGCCTGAATTAGCAACTGCTGAAGAAAACAGAATGGTGCGTCACCGCATGTTGGAAATGTGGGACGCCTGGTCTAATGGTAGGGGACCGCCAAGTGTAATCCCTCATTTTCCTGAGTTGATTCCCGGTCCAGATGGGCTGTCCAACATCCTTGTGCCCAATTCAATCTTCCCATATGGGCACACTCTAGTACCGTCTAATGGCCCCGGAATGCCTTCTGTGGATCACCCCCAGGCGTCGGATTCAAGGGCACAACCAACAATGTTCGCTGCACCACCAATCTCCACTACGGTACATCCAACAATGCCCATGCCAAACTCTTACCCTCAACACTCGCAACATGAGTCTCCCATGGGTCAGCAAAAAAAAACAATGAGAAACCCCGAGCAAGAAGAAATGGCTCGGAAGATGAGAAGCTTAGAGCAAAGCTTAAAGAACAGATAGGGTTTGAGTGGTCAGAAGAGTCTCTCCTACTCCGATTTATGCATGTCTCCACATGTTCACCTGCTAGTTGGTTTCAGGACGCCAAAGTTTGAAAAATATAATGGGCACGGAGACCCGAGGGCTCACTTGAAACGATGTTGTAACCAGTTGAGGGGTGTTGATGGAAAAGAAGAGTTTCTGATGGCCTATTTCGGAGAAGGCTTACCGGGATCGCTTCTGAATGGTATATGGATCAAGAAATTACTCATTGGCATATGTGGGAAGATTTGGCTCGAGACTTTGTCCGCCAGTTCCAGTATAATGTGGACATTGCTCCTGACAGGAACTCTTTGTCCAATTTGAAAAAGAAAACTGTGGAAAGCTTTCGCGAATACGCTGTCAAATGGCGTGAGCAAGCTGCCAGGGTAAAGCCTCCCATGGACGAAACAAAAATGGTTACAGTCTTTGTACAGGCCCAAGAGGTTGACTACTTCCAGAACATGATGTCTCTTATGGGTAGACCGTTCGTCGAAGCTATCAAAATTGGGGAGATGATCGAAAGAGGTTTAGAAACGGGCCGAATTTTGAGTCAAGCTGATTTTAAGGCTACATCACATGCCGTTCAGAATGGTTCGGAGGGTTTGATGAATAGAAACGAGATAGAAGAGGGAGCTATGATAGCTTCGAGCTCGGAGGGGGGCCCACAGAGCATTCAACCAATCATATATGCTTCCTGAAATTCCAGAACACTATTACCCCTATCAAGGTGATGCTGCACATGCCGTGACACCGCCTCCCTGTGCGGTGATGAACACACAACCCTACACACAGCCACAAAATTATACCTAGAACCGAGCTCCACTCCCCAAAAATGCCCATCTTTACCAAGCTCCATATAATCCCCAATCAAATGTTTCCCAATACAATCCTCGCCCAAGAGAGCCTTTCAAAAAGAATCAGTTCACCCCTATTGGTGAATCCTACTCTAGCTTGCTCCAAAAGTTGGTCAGGATAGGTCTATTGCAGCCAGTGGCCCCAAACCGGCCGAACCCCGAGTCCCCCTCGCACCGGGATGATGCTAAATGTGAATACCACTCTGGAGTCGTGGGGCATGACACTGAAGATTGATGGACTCTCAAAAGAGCAGTGGAAGATCGAGGTCCAGACAATAGTGCTTAGGGATGAAGATGACCCCAATATGATGAACAATCCCCTGCCTGCTCACACCGGGCCGGTGGTCGGGATGATTTGTGAAGATGAAGAATTTGATCCGGCACTGAAGGCCATTCCAGCCATTGCCGAGATAGAAGAAAAGCCAAAAACAGTCGCCAAGCCTGAAAGTTCCCCCATCAGATGGGAGTCTCGATAGCTAGCCTTCCTATCCTTTCTGCGTCTGGATTATCTCAGGGTGTGATCTGGATGTTTTACTTTATTGTTTACTTTCCGATGTAAACCCTTCTATCTTCTTTTTTAAAAAAAAATCATCAAAAGAAAAAAAAAGAAAAAAATCAAATGGAATTAATATTTCATTTTCCAAGAGCGTCTCTTTCTTAATCTTCTCTCTTTCTCACTCTCCTTTCAGTTCTGTTTAAATACAGATTTCAATAACATGACATGCTTGCGGACTTCATGCCCGGATCTTAAAACGCTGTTAGACTCCGAAATAATGAATCAAGAATCAGAATGCAAATGAAGGTAGGTCAAGAAAATAAAACAATGAATCAAAACAACCAAAGGAAAATTGGTTCAGATTGGAAAGTTCATACATTACTACAAGAGGACTGCCAAAAGGGTGCGCTTGTACTTGGGGTATATCGAAGGAAATGTCCTTGAAACAACTGTCAACACATGTGCAGTCAAAGATCCTAAAACACTGTCAGACTTCGAAATAATGAATCAAGGATCCGAATGCAAATGAAGTTTGGTCAAGGAAATATAACAATGAATCGGAATAGCCAAAGGAAAATTGGTTCAGAATGAAAAGGTCCATACATAACTGCCAAAAGAGTGCGTTTGTACTTGGTGTACATCGAAGAAAATGTCCCTGAAACAACTGTCAACGCAGGCGCAGTCAAAAGATACTATGTTTGATCCTCCATATAGCATTAAATGTTCTTTGGTTGAGATGACGAAGGCTTTCATTCTCGCTACCCAAACACCATTAACCCTCTTTGCCAGCCCTTTGAGCCGGTTACCTTCCTTTGATTACCCCTCTTTGGAACCCGGAACTGTTATTGGAAAACAAAAAAAAAGAGAAGAAAAAAAAATTGATTGATTGCAAAATAAAAGAAAAAGAAAAAAAAGATCACGATGAAATGCAAAAAAAAAAAAAAAAAAAAAAAAAAAAAAAAAAAAAAAAAAAAAAAAAAAAAAAAAAAAANGCAAAAGAAAGAGAAAACAAAACAAAACAGAGGAAAAACAAAACAAAAATCAAAAGCAAAAACAAAAAAAAAAGTTTCCTGAACTACGTTCGACTTAATTCTGAAAGGATACGTAGGCAGCCTCTCCCCGGGGTTCAGTCACACCAAAATAAAGATCCACATCTCCCCAAGAGTTTAAGCTAGGGAAAGTGTTAAGATTCGGCAATGTGTCGCCAGAGGGGTTCCAAAGTTGTAATTCAATACAATTTCTTTGCACCAAAACCCTATTCAAGTCCTTCCGATCAATTGGCAAAGATGTCCAAAATTGGAGGATACAGTTCTTCGGAGCGGATACAAGCAATGAGAGAAATTAAAATGAGAGAGTCTTATCGGTGAAAACCCACACGGGCACTGAAGGCGAGGTGAGTAGAGAAATTGAAAATGAGAGAGTCTTGTTAGTGAAAAATCGCAAAGAGCACTACAAGGCGAAGGTAAGAAGAGAAATGAGAGAGGTTAGTCGGTGAAAACCCGCAAAGGGCGCCAGTGATCGAAAAGTATAATGGGTCACTGACATGGACACAATCCGGGGCAAGGTTTCCCAATCTCAAGGTAATATTTGTGATGAATTTCTGAGAGTCGGACGGTTTTACACAGATCAGGATCCATTCCAAAGGGCATGTCATGTTCTTTGAAGTCCGCATACACTCCAGATAAGTCCTTCTTTCTTTTCCCCGAAAGGGACACCTCTTGTTTAAATTCGTTGTCCATTCTGTCGTTTATATTTCTTTGAATCCCTTTCGGTCTAACTCTGCCCCGAAACTAAAGAAAAGATGGCAAGACTGATTTACAGGGCTCTCATTTGACACGGGTCGATATGCAAAAGGAACCCAGCCTCGTCAGAGGCATCGAGTCAATCTCAACTAGCCAAAGAGGCCTATGTTTCAAACTCAAAACCTTGAAAGGAGAAAATCAAAATTGAAGGGCCTATAAAGGCGGATAAAGTTGAAAGGTTGAGTCCCACGTGGATAACCATCTTGGAAAGGTTTGAAAAGCCAAATATTCCAAATGACCTAAAGTTACAGTGGGAAGAAAGTCAGAAATGAAAGGCCAATAAAGGAGAAATAAAGTTGGAAAGGTTAAGTCCCACACGACTAACCGTCACAGCAGAATTGGAGGGGCCAAAACTCCCCCCGATACTCTGAAAATCCAAAAGAGAAAGCAAGTGAAAGGCCTACAAAGGCAAAATAAAATGTTGGGTCCCACGTGACCGATCACCATGGTAAAATCTAGAAAGCCAAGGTCCCCAGGATTAGAGATGAAACCCAATACCTAGCAAACAAGTGGTTGAGATCTTCATCAAAAGAACAGAGATCAAGAAGTTGAAAATCAAGGCCGCAAAACCAACCACAGTTTCAAACTAACGAATTGTTCTTTATTTGAAAATTTGAAACAGGTGCAACTCGAAAGCAATCGTACAACAAGCATGTGCAACCAAAAGAAATTGCGCAAGGGCTAGAAGGAGCTCTACAGCATTGACTCCAAAAAAGGGAAGTTTCCTCCTAAAAATCTTTTCCTGCATGCATGAAAAGAGAATAAATAAATAAAATAATATAACATAAAAAAAAGAGAAAAAAAGAAAAAAAGAAAAAAAGAAAAAGAAGAAATGAAGTTGAAAAATGCAACCCTAAAGTAGCATAGGGTCCCTAATCCCTAGCCAAACCTTTTACAACCAAGGATATCCCACTCCTCAAATGATGCCAACATAGGGTCCCATTCCCAAGCAGACACCGGCATAACCTGGTGATCTTTCTGACAACAGCAAAACCTGTTGATCATATCCTGACACTGGCATAACCCAAGGATCTCTTTTCCCCAGGCAATAGCATAACCTGTTGACCTTCCAGACACCGGCATAATCTGGTGATCTTTCTGACGACAGCATAACCTGTTGATCATCCTCAGACACTGGCATAACCCAGTGATCTTTATTCCAGGCAACACCATAACATGTTGACCTTTCCAGACACCGGCATAACCTGGTGATCTTCCTGACGACAGCATAACCTGTTGATCCTCCTCAGACACTGGCATAACCCAGTGATCTTTATTCCAGGCAACACCATAACATGTTGACCTTCCCAGACACCAGCATAACTTGGTGATCTTTCTGACAACAGCATAACCTGTTGATCACTCCCTTTTTTCCCAGGCAACAGCATAACTTGTTGACCTTTCCAGACACCGGCATAACCTGGTGATCTTTCTGACAACAACATAACCTGTTGATCACTCCCTTTTTCCCCAGGCAACAACATAATCTGTTGACCTTTCTAGACACCGGCATAACCTGGTGATCTTTCTGACAACATCATAACCTGTTGATCACTTCCTTTTCCCCAGGCAACATCATAACCTGTTGACCTTTCTAGACACCGGCATAACCTGGTGATCTTTCTGACAACAGAATAACCTGTTGATCGCTCCCTTTTCCCCAGGCAACAACATAACATGTTGACCTTTCCATACACCGGCATAACCTGGTGATCTTTTTGACAACAACATAACCTGTTGATCACTCCCTTTTCAGGCAACAACATAACCTGTTGACCTTTCCAGTCACCAGCATAACCTGGTGATCTTTTCTTTTCCAGACACTGGCATAACCCAGTGATCTCTTCTTCCAGGCAACATCATAACCTGTTAACCTACCCAGACACCAGCATAACCTGGTGATCTTTTCTTTTCCAGACACTGGCATAACCCAGTGATCTCTTCTTCCAGGCAACATCATAACCTGTTAACCTACCCAGACACCAGCATAACCTGGTGATCTTTTCTTTTCCTGACAACGGCATAACCTGTTGATCATCTCCAGACACTGGCATAACCCAGTGATCTCTTTTTCAGGCAACAACATAACATGTTGACCTTTCCAGACACCAGCATAACTTGGTGATCTTTTCTTTTCCAAACACTGGCATAACCCAGTGATCTCTTTTTCAGGCAACAACATAACATGTTGACCTTTCCAGACACCAGCATAACTTGGTGATCTTTTCTTTTCCAAACACTGGCATAACCCAGTGATCTCTTCTTCCAGGCAACATCATAACCTGTTGACCTTCCCAGACACCAGCATAACCTGGTGATCTTTCCTTTTCTTGACAACAACATAACCTGTTGATCATCTCCAGACACTGACATAACCTGTGATCTCTTTCTTGACAACGACATAACCCGTTGATCCTCCCCCAGACACCGGCATAACCCAGTGATCTTTTCTTGACGACAGTATAAACTGCCGATCTTTTCCAACATAGGATCTCCAATCCCTAGTTGATTTCACCTTTTAAGCATAGGGTATCCACCCCTAGTCTGCATTCACTCCGGGTACACAATTCCCGGCCTTTTATTGCTTTCAATAATAAAATAGCATAGAGTTTGTTACAATAACTCACGAAATTTTCCTATTGAAAACTGGAGCAGAAAATTTCGTTCGTTTGTTTTGATTTTTGTGCAGATTACAATTTAGGACAATGGATTCGAGACGACCAAAAGAAGACGTCTCAATTCATAATAAAAGAAAAGAGAAGACCAAACCCAAAGTACAGAAGTGGAAAAGATGTGGACTGCTCGAGACAGATTGAAGTCACAAGCTATGCATGCCCCTTCTTGATCTGAAAAGTTGAAGAAGATTGAACCTGCACCTAGAACTAACAAGCATCAAGATTCAGATCGGAGTCTGTATAAAGAAGCAGCCAAGACTCAAGATCAAGCTTCAGAAGACTCATAAATAGGAATCTTGTAACTCGTAGTTGATAGGTTTAGTTTAATATTTTTAATTTTGGTGTAATAAGGAGCTCAGCAAGCAGTAAGCAGCAGCAACAACACTGAAATCACAGCTTCCCGGTAGTCCCAGCCACCAAAACTTCCAGAACTACACCGACCTGATTCCTTTGTTGCAAAAGGATATGTATGCAACCTCTGAAGCATGGTTCGGTTAAAACTTTTGCAAAATGCATCAAAATGGAGTACCAAACGGGCAAAAGTTGCTTGTGGTTGCTCACTTTATCTTTGCCCGAAAACTCTCATGTTCTCGAGCAAAGTGAGGCAGCTGTGAACACCCAATTTTTTCCCCGCATGGAAATTACTCCTAAAAAATAATCAAAAAATAACTTTTAACAAATTTTAGGAACTTTTCTTTATTTAGTTGTATGTCATGCATATTTAATACTTCAAAATTACAGAAAAATCGTAAAAATTCTCACATTTTGATTTCATGTCATTTTAGGTTTAGTTTGCATTTTTAGGAATAAATTACTTATCAAGTTGTAGAATTAATACATTAAAATTACAACAAAAATACTTTAGTAATTTCATATGCATTTTTAGTTAAATTAATTTAGTTAGTTGTTAGAACCAAAAAGTAAGTAGTTCAATTTTGCAAATTAAGTTTGATTTAGGAAATTTGAATGACTGCGTTTGAAAATATATTGATTTGATTTATTGAAGGAAAATGGGGGCTTTGTTTTCTTAAAAAATCGGATGGCCCAGTTTTTCATGACCCAAAATTTTTGCTAACCCATCTACCTTACTAGCCCACTCTCAAACCTGGCCCAGTCCCTTCTTCCTTCATTATAACCCCCTTCACCTTAACCCTAAGAGGGGGACCTGAAAAACAAATCAGAAAAAGAAGCCCTTCCCTTTAGATCCCCATCCTCCATTTTCCTCATCCCCTCTCCATATTCACCAAGAAAAATCATAGACCCTCCTTTCATTGGCAACCTAGCTGGAGCCGCCACCTCCCCCTCATGGACCTAACCCTAGCAGCCGCACCTCACTCCTCCATCAACTCCGACAGACCCTTCTTGTACACCCATTATCCGACGTCTTCCTCCCCCTCTAATTCCATTTCTCTTAAGAACAACACAGATCCTCGCTCTCAAAGGATACACACATTCAAAACACCGGCCGACATATGAAATTGACGCTGAAATTAAAAGACCATTTTTAAGATTTTGGAACAAAGGTTTCGAAAAACAGAGAGAGATGAGAATCAAAAGAAGTTTTCTGAAATCACTCTTCTGTTGCTGTGTTTTATTCCACACTTTTGGGTTTTAAAATAGAAGTCCGATTCAGATCGCCGTTCGATTTTCGTTGCCGATGCTATCGCTGCATTATCGTTGTTTCTATTGCTGGATTTTCCCCTCAATTTCAGAACTTTGTTCGGTCAAATTCGATTAGTTCTGCTATTAGGTATGTGGGTTTACACCCATTATATTTTGCTTTAAATTAAAGAATTAAACGAGTTGTATGATATAAAATTGGTCTAAGTTTATTAAAGAGAATGAATGTCTATTCTTATTCCATGGTCAGATGCATCTGAATTTTATCACTGATGAATGGAGTTTGAAGGTTTTTGATTGTGAAAGTGTTTGGATTAAACATAAACTTTGGTATTTTGATATGAATGGGCTGTTTGGTATTGTTTTGACTAGTTTTTCTGGGTTTCAGTGTGAAACTGTATTTGAATTATTAGGCTCCTTTTCATGTTCAACATTTCTTGTGCCGTATGTTGAGATACACGACCCATGCTTTAGTTTTCCTTAATTGATTCTCGTTTGTTAATTTTGTTAGGCTTGTTTTGACCATAAATCTCATGCTAAACTTTGTGCATACTGCGTGGAATTCATGAATCAAGCTCTTAGTTGATTTCAAGTGTCTCTTATTATAAAAGTCTTCATTAGGCATGTGAATCTTTGTGCAACTAATCTTAAAGTTTGAATAATTCTTTATTCCATTTTTACGTATTCTTTCACCGTCATTTATGTTATTTTGAAACATCCTAATTGTTTAAGTTCATGCCAACTATTGGAGACATTAAGTTAAAATTGGATGTTTGTTGAACCAGAATATTCTTTGAATCTTCTCAATCTTTACACATTCATCCACATTAACTTTCCATAATTTAGGTCCTTGCAATAATCTCAAATTAGTTTTTTTAGGAGAATCATGATCATCGTAGCTTTCTCTAGTGCAAATAATAATTCATCGTGGCCATGGGTACGGTTCCACGTACCATGGTCATGGTACGTAAATCCCACTCGGGCGTGGCAACTCATGTCCCGGAATCACAACTTCAGATAATAATATAATCACACGTATCAATCGCGGGTGCATTTCATGTGACGTGGTTGTGATGTGTCCAAAACCAACAAGTGCACGCCATCGTGACTTGTCTCAGAATAAATCCCATAAATATCAAAATGGTTTATATACACACCCCGTAAGCCAAAAATACCTCTTTTGAATAAATATACCAAAACTTAGAGAATAATTGAGTATCACCTCAAATAGGCATTTTTATTCGTCATGACCATAGTCATGACTATATAATCTACACTCGGGTGCGGCAACTCATGTCCCCGACTCTAACTCAAAACATTAGTTAAAATAAACATGTTGTAAATCGCGGGTACATTTCATGTGGTGCGGTTTGCAACGTGTCCCAAAATAACAAGTGCACGTCATCGTGACTTGTAGTAAAATAATTCCATAAATATTATAAAGCGGCTAAAAAGTAAGAAGGCTAAAATGCACAATAGGTTTACAATATGTAAATAATTAGATAATTAGGCCAAATATTAATAGTTAAGCGACCGTGCTAGAACCACGGAACTCGAGAATGTCTAACACGTTCTCCCGGGTTAACAGAATTCCTTACCCGGTCTTCTGGTTCGCAGACTTTAAAACGGAGTCAAAATTTCCTCGATTTGGGATTTCAATAAATAAATGGTGTCCCGGGACATCGTAAAAAAATCCGGGTGGCAACTCTGAAATTAATAAATAATCCCAAAATCGAATAATGTCACTTAAAGTGGAAAAACTCCATTATCCCACCTTACAGGGGTGAAAAAAGGAGGTGTGACAGCTCTGGCGACTCTGCTGGGGATTGAACCCAGAATCTTTGGTTCAGGGTTCAAGAATTCGAGCTTATATAGTTGTTATGTTTCGGCTTTTATTGTTTGATTTTATATGTTTAAACCTGACGTGCTAATTGCTATATTTACCACTTTGATATTTATCTGAATTGGATATAAACTGTGTCGAAACCCCTCTTCTCTCTGAGTCTTCTAAATCATCTGGGAAGTGTGCACTTCGTGTGAATTCTTTTCTGTTAGAGTCATGTCCAAAATTTAGAAGAGGTACAGACAAGTTGTAAAGCTGGTGAAGCTTCTGTATTCCCAGTATGCTGCCCCGACCTCGGCTCGAGCTGTCCGCTCGGGTAAGCCTGGTCTAGAACAAAACCCCAGGTTTAAACCTAGAATAACAAAACCTCATGCCGGATCCCTAGTAGGAACGCTTATTTGCATCATGGGCATTTGACTTAGGGGACCCAACACAGGGGTTGGGTCCGTCTAGGACAGTGAATCAAAAATAAAAGACCATCCTGATGCATCCTACCTAGCTATGTGTACATTATTTTGTTTCGGCTTGTTTGTTGACCGGTTAAAGGAAAATAAATAACAGAAAAACCAAGAGTGAGGTAGGATAGAAAACTTACCCAATTTTTGAAAGTCCAAATATTTAAAAATGCCTCGAAACTCTGTAAAAAAAAATTAATAAATAAATAAACAAATATACTCAGAAGTCATATTCCCCGGTTCCGTCAAAACTGGCAGAACTACGCAGGTCTGATTCTCACCGGATGTGAGATACGTAGGCAAACCTCATCGGTCCCTACCCCAATTTTCAAAAATCCAAAAATATTTTCTTTAATTACTCCCTAATAATATTAAATAAAGAAAATCCCAAAAAAAAAAAAGAAGAAGCTTTTCGTTTAATTCCTTCTTTAGGAGTATTTTCTTGAGAAATTTCAAACAAATAAAAGAAAAAAGAAAAATAAATGTCTTAGAACCCAAAAATACTTTTCATCCGAAAAAAAAGACAAATTAAATAAAAATCCCAAAAACTATTTTCTACCTTTTTATTTTCCCAATTTTCAAAAAAAAAGAAAACAAACCCAAAAATATTTTCCTTTAAATCCCTCCTTAAGAAAATCCCAAACAAATAAGAAAAAAGAAAAGGATTTTAAACCCAAAAAAAGAAGAAGAATATTTTCCTTCTTTCCAAAGACTTTTATATGTTAAAAAATTAAAAAAAAAAAGGAAATAAAAATCAATCAAAAAATCAAACATATCCTTCAGAAATACTTTTCCAAAAA
>MDKI01242619.1:0-43104 GCA_005239505.1 Nicotiana paniculata
GGTTTAAGAAGAGGTTCAGGGTATAGCATAGAGACTAAGTAACATGTGGTGCATGTTGTAGTAGAATAGGAATTGAAGAAGACATAAGTGAAGCAGAATCATGTTGAAACATGCAGGGGGGGTAGTAACATGTTGAGCATAGTATACAGGCTAATTGCAAGTAGAACAACTAAACCATAAGTAGAAGAAGATTAAAAACAAGATGAATCGAAATACCCAAAGGAACATATTGTTTTGAAGCATTAAACATAAATTGAAGACATACCGGTTGGAAGGTAACAAGTACAAAATGAAGAATAGGGAAATAGAATAACCAGTTTTGGCTTGAAACCGACTAGTAATAGTAGCAGGTAATCAAGAGAAGAACAGTAGAGAGTATGTGTGTAAAAGAGAGAGTTGAACAGTGTGTGTGTTCGTGTATGTGTTAGTGAAATACTAGAGTTTTTATAGTTGAAAAACGGGTAGTAAAATAAGGTAAAAATCATAGTAGCATGTAAGGTACTCATAATCAATCCATCAGAAAATCACGGCAAGTACTCCCTTAAGTTAAGGGATTTTAATTCAAACGGTAAGAACCAGTATCATATAAGGCAATAAAGAATTAGTACGTGACTAATAAGGAAGGAATCAAAGTTCATTAAGCATAGGTCAGTCAATTAGGACTAAATTTAGAAACTTCAATTAAGGAAAGAGTTCAATAAAAATAAAGTACTACAGCAAATAAGGTAATGGAATCAATTAGTTTAAACAGACGAGTAGAATTCTAGGGTTTTAAAAGAATCCTCTCAATCAGACCATCAAATAAGGAAATCAGAATCAGTCAAGAGAGAGTCATGATTCCATACTTCAACATATATATAGAGAAGAGAAGAGCAAACAGTCGTAGCAAACATGCAAGGTCAGCAATATCGACAGAAGGAGGCAAGAGATGAACAAACAGGAATGAATACAATCACACAAGTAAGATAAAGACTCAATAAACACAAGTATGGTAACCACAGAAACTTAACAAGAATCGAGTAGTCATGCTAACACACAGAACCAAAACAAAGAAGACCTAAATTTAGGGCTTTTAACAGAGGCGAGTTGAAAAAGCAGTAAGAACATGGAATCATTCGAGATATGCAAGGAAAAGGTTTAAACATAAAGAAAAGTCAGTTTAAACGAGTGTAAAAGAAATTCCGAGAAACCCTAACTTTAAAGAAAGTAAAACGGTTTAAAGCCGATGATTTTTTAAGGAGAGGTTTGAGAATCAGTGTAGAACATAGAAAGAAACATACTTGAATCGTAAAAAAAAACACGGATCTTAAGAGATTAAACAAAAGTTAGGGTTTCAACGGAAATCCAAATAAAAACGGAAGAACCTGTTGTAAACCTCAAAGATCGTAACAAATATGGTGTGATTTTGCCCAAAATCACCGGAGAAGCTATGAATCAACCAAAACAGAAACCCTAGACGCAAGTCAGCATGGCCCAGGGCCCTTGAAGGCCTCAGAGATGATGAGCAAGGTGAGGGGGGAACCATTGGAGGCTTGGGGTTGAAAGGTGGTCGCCGGAGATGGCCGGAGAGGGAGGCGGCGGTTGAGGTGGCTAGGGTTAGGTTGAGAGAAGAGAAGAGACGAGAGCATCTGAAGGCAGTGGGGGTTTGGGAATGACATAGGGTTAGGGATCTTTTAGAATTAAAAAGGAAAGGGTTTATTTGGACCGTTGATCTGGGAGATCAATGGTCAGGATTAGACCGGGTAAACGGGTTCCGGGTTCGGGTAGGAGTTTATAGGATCTGGGTCGGGTAATTGGGTAGGAAATTGGTTTAGGAGTGGGCTCAGTTTTGGGCTATAATTTGAAAGCCAAATTTGGTTATGATTTAAATAGCCAATTTCCCTATTTTGATTTTAATAAAATAATAAATAATTTTTCCTGAGGATAATTTTCTATATCAAAATGATTAAAAATATATAATTTATCATTTTAAAAATATAGAGGCCAGTTTTACATGTATAAGATATAATTATACATTAAAATGGGCTAACATTGCAATTTAGCTTGAAAAATACCAAATGTAATTATAAAAATGCATAAAAATTATATTAATTACATTTTTGCATAAGTATAGAACTTGAATGAATAAATCATCATAACAATAATTTTAGAAATAATTATTGGATTCTATGAATAAAAAGGGGAGAAAATAAATCAATTTAAACCCTTAAAATTATGGAAAAAATTATAAAAACCTTGTGTATGCTTATATGCATCTATATGCTATTTTGAAGGTATTTATGTATATTTAAAAATATATAGAAAAATTAGGTATCAACACTCATGCTACTCTTTTGCACATGTTTTGTGTGCAATTCAGGTGTTCGTCCTCAGCCGTATTACCAGTGAGACCGGGACAGCTTTTGGACACTTCAAGGTATATCTACTGCATTCGCAGACTTCGGAGTCCCTTTCTATTCTTCCCCATGTCAAACACTTTCTGTATTTTCTTTATCATCAGATTGTCAAAAAATTTCAACAATTCATAAAACTCATTTATGAGTTTTCAAGCTCTTAAAAACTCTAATAATAAAGTTTTAAAATTTTCACGCAATTCCCCAAAACATTATTTAAATCTGTAATGATATACACGAGTATCACTTTCAAATTAGTTTTTAACACAAATCTTCTTAATACAGTACTAATAGATGAAAATAAGTTTCAAATTCTTTGCAAAATATACTAATTTAGATAAGAAAAAAGAATATGTGCTAAATTGAGTGGGAAAGTACTCGCCTGTACTTCTGTAATTATTTCCTTTTTAAAAACAAATAGATGTGCAGGAGGTTTAGTATACTTTGACTGAGAAAAATTTGCGTTTTTAATGTGCTTTTCTAATCCAAAAGATAATTATAGTCAAACATCTCTATAACAATATTCTTATATAATAATCATTCGCTATAAAAATTGATTTTTTTCGGAATCGATCATCATGTTATATTATATTATATGTCCTTTATAATAACACTTTACTATAGCAGCCAAAAATATCGAAACAGACAAAACTGTTATAGAGAGATTTGACTGTATTAGTTGATCTTAAAATCCCCAGATTGTACTTACTTAAAAGTTTATTTCTATTCTATTTTACTAAAGTAGTACGAGGTAAGCTTTTTTAGCGGGACAAAATATGGTGAAATTTGTGCTATTTGATTTTATTATACAAATTTCGTATAGTTAGGAATGAACTGTGTTAATGTTGTTTTCTAATCCAAGTAGATATTTAGTAGCCGCTATTAGGCACCAAAATCCAGAGTTAGAACTTAATTAGAACTCTATTTTTACTATGTTTTACCAAAATAACCTTTAAATTTATGTATTTTAGGGTTGTTTTCGTCAACCAACATTGTATTCATGTTTTTATAATAATATAGATAAGTAATCTAAGCCCACATGAAAAACTAGATAACTTTTTGATCACGTCCAACTATGCCTTATAAAAAGGACTAAGCGGTCGTTGCAAATATAATCCGGGTATTTAGCCCAAAGTCGAATCCTACAGGGAATTAACCTATCAATTACTTTTGCCAAACTCACTAAGTTCTCGTAATCAACTTCCCAGATGTTTTGAATAGCAATTGGTGATATTTTTACTAACTATGACTGAATAAGATTAATCAAACTAAGAGCTAACTAAGACTGAGTTGTAAACAAATAAGAGAATGGTCTAATGTTGTGATTTCCCCTATTGATGGACTCCCTTCCTGTTATGTGTCGTATAGATTTTTCTAATCTTCTCTATCGATCATGAGCATTCTTTCTACCGTAACTCTCTCCCGAGTAATTACGATAATTTACTAGACGCACTCTCCCGAGTTACGCTAGCTGGATTTTATTACAGCTCACTTAGATCGCACCCAAGGTTTCGTTATCCCCAATCCCACCTTTAAACCCTCGTTTATTGATTTCTCATATACTTTGGGAGTGGTGATGTTCAACAACTACCTAAATATGCACTCTCTCCCGAGTAATACATACTAAATAGGCACAACTAATTGAGGGCCCTTCAATTAACTACAACAGAAACGTAGTTGAATAAATAGAGATTAAACCGGGCAAACTATATTAACACAACAACAAGTTCATCCTTCAACAGATTCCATCAAAACTCTAGACTAAATAATTAGATACTCATAATTGTGTTCATAATAACAACAGCAAAACTCATCATGAATGATAAAAACAAAAGGAAGAAAGGTAGAATTCGATGCCGAATTATCCTCCTTCCCTCTTGCCTCTTCTTGCCTTGAACAAAACTATAAAAACCTTGATATCCTCTCTTTTGGGTGAGCTGGACCTTTTATAGGTTAAGTGGAATTACTCCTGATCTTCCAAAATTGCCCCTGAAGTTACCGCGTCTGGACGGACTAGCGCGGTTGCGCTAAATGCATCATTCACTGTCCCGTTTCTTCTGGACTAGCGCTGCCGCGCTAGTGGCCGTGCTAAATGCACTTTATTCTGCCTTGTTTCTCCTGCTCTAGCGTGGTCGTGCTAAGGCAACGCTTGGCCTACGCTAGAGCGGGTCAGCTATTTTTCTCTTTTTCTCTTCCTTCTTTCACACGTACTCAACTCCAAGGGGCTTTCCTTGCTTTAATTTAGCTCCAAACACTGTCCTATGTCCTCATAAGCACGACTTGCTCCTACAAAATATAAAATCCATAATTAGAGCCATTTTATTTTCATTTAACCTTCCTAGAATAGTGAAGCATAGTAAAGTTGGGGTATATATAGTCGCTAAACTACATGAATCTAGCCTATTATCAACACCCCACACTTAAATCATTGCTAGTCCTCGAGCAATCCACCATACTCTACAAAGGTTCCTTCACTAAGCATTTCCCTAACGTGTCACACCAAGAACATATTACCAACGTTGCATCTAGTAGTGTAACATCTTTGCCTCAAGAGTTGACTCTCACGTGCCGTGCAATATTCATACTTACTCAATTTACGATATACAGAGGTCAAGACTTACCTTTCCTTCATGAATCAAGTGCCATCACATAACACAAGAGAGTACTTCCACAAGTAATAACATTAAGAACAATTAGGAACTCAGATAGACAAAATTCACTCACTCTCAGAAAGGCATTCATATGCCACAAAAATGCACCATAATCTTGCCCGTAGTGTACTACTCTACTAATCGAGCCCATTCAGTCTAAGATCAATTAGAACTTCATTTGGTTGTAGTGTAGGCTAAGGGACGGGTAGGATATATTTGGATATAGTGACTAACCTCCCTAAGCACTTTTAATACAATTACTTTCGCATTCAGAACCAAACTTATGTCAGAACAGACATTCCACCACACTTCTATTTGTAATACCCACAAACTCCTTTAGGTGTAATTTTGTATCATGTCACCACTTATCAAGGACAACATTTACTTTTTTTTTTTTTTTTTTTTCAAGTGGCGCTTATTCTTTCATTTTTCAAAACACTGCACCTTTTTCCCTATTTCATTGGTTCCACCCTCAAAAACCAAACCAACCACCCCAGACTTTAACTTTTACATACTTCATAACAATTCAAGTGCTCATGGGAGGTAAAGGGGTTCAAACAGATGGGCCATTCAAACAATTGGGTAAGGTTTGTAATGTGGTTGCCAAAGAAACAGGCTCATAGGCTCAACGGGGTTAACTACGATAGATCACATTTAGGTGGGTATACTTTATATATCTGGCTTAACAAAGAATTTCCTATATCTCTTCTAAGACTGAATAAAGCTACTATTTTATTTGCAAACACACATGGCAAGTTCTAGGCATCAAATGTAGAACATAGAATACAATACAACTCACACACACTTGGCACATGACTCACTCCAGATTGTCTTATCAAAACACTCTCGTCTGAGTACTCAAGTCAGTTACAAACATACAATTTAAGGCACTCTAACAAGAATCAACACTGAGACTAAGCGTCACACTCTAGTGTCTATTGTGTTCAGGTGTAACAACGTTAAGGGATTCTCTTCCTATCTCATCTCATCGCCCATAAGTACCAACTAAAAACTAAAAATAAAATAAATAAAAACTAACTACACCGGGTTCAAGCAAAACACTTGGAAAATAACCACGGTCCATAGAAAAACCAAGGGGGAGTTACTACACTACCGAAAACAGAAAATCTTTTTGGTATTTTCTTTAGACTTACTTCCCTCAAGAAAACTGTCTAGGAAATCCGTCGTCAGGAATAGTCCAACATATTTTTGGTTTTTTATTTTTTTTATTTAATGGTCGACTTAGACCCTCAAGAACCCCGTCGAATGAGATCCAGCGTCGAGACAAGTAGAGTTACATAATTAAACTACTAATTAAAAACAAACAAAAACAAAAGAAACAAAAGAAAACATATAACAATTATGTTCCTGCATATATACACATACAATGAAGTGTCCCCCCACCCCACACTTAAAAGGAATACATGTCCTCATGGCATACAAAATAAATACCTGTGAGGTAAAGGAACTTCCCTGAAGGATCAATCTTGATCGGAGACCTTCCCCGGGTCCAGATGACAAGCACGACCTAGAGCCCGCAGCCAACCCATTATTTTCTTCTCTGATTTTGCATTTTGGGTGGCTAGCGCATCAACTCATGACCCCAAGTCAGTGACCGAGGTACGCAAATTTGCCATCTCCTGCTCTAGATTGTCCAGCCTATGACTCCGACGGGCCCTAGACGGGCCTGCTACGTCGGCAACATGCTCATAAGCGGGAAACTCCGCCCCCACTTCTTCCTGCTCGTCCTCCTCCTCCTCAGGCTTATTTTCCCCGTCAGCACCACCAGCTGCCACAGGATCCTTCCCAGTAGTTACCTTTTCTACTCGAAAAGCGGCCTCTATCGGCAGTTTTCCATCTATCGCCAAATTTTTCGGCACCCGAGCTGCACGGCATAATCTAGTGACAAGAGAGGGGAATAATAATCCATACCTCTTAATTGGACAGCGAATAAACATCTCCTCGTGCATGAGCTTGGCCACATCAAAGTCGGGGCCATTCATGAAACACCAGATCAAACAAGCACGAGGAGCATTCACCTCCGTGGTGTTATGGGACGGGATCAGGCGGTTGTTGATGAGGTATAGTCAACATTTCGCTTCAAAGGTGAGTGTCGATGACTTGAACTTAGCCTCGTATTTATACCACTCAATCTCCTTGCCAGGGGCACAGATAGTTGGCAGGAACATCTCCCACTGAGTGAAGCGTCTACCATACGCCTCATAGAAGTCATCCATCTCCGCCACGGGACCTAGCAACCTGTAGGTTCTCCGAATGGCTTCCACAGAGGCGTCAACAGGCCTCTTTCGCACGGTGACCACATCATTCCTATCCTCCGAAACATTTGCATAAAATTCTCTCACCACCATCACATTGGCTTCGTCCAGTTCTTCAAAGAAAACATCCAACCGACGCCGGAGCAGCTCATTGTACATGTTCGGACAGTCATATCGGAGGGACGCTGTATCCATGCCACATTCTGGTATTGGCACCTTTGATTCCTTATCAGCAAACTGTTCCTAAGCCTTAGCGGATATGGACTTGTTGCTATCATAAGAATGAGCATTAGTTGACCCTCGTGCTCTCGATGATTCCGCTTGTCTGCTGGAGGAAGGACCAGTGGCTTGGCGCTTTCTGTGGGGTGCCATATTATCTACAATAAGGAACATCATTAGTGCAGTAGAAAAAAAGTGACCCAACTGTGGTTACTCAGACTTCACCCTTACAATTGGTCACAATTATCATTGACATTCACTGTGGCATTTAAACAAACACTTGGTAGGCATCATTCACCGGATCCCCCAATTAATCATGTTGTAACCCAATTAGCACCACAATTTCCCCAAAATCAACCAACTAAGGTACTAGATACAACTCCACGATTACCACCACCCACAAGCACTACATATACACTACAAATTACTTCTAAGAAAAGAGAAGAAAAACACTACCTAACAAAGAATTAAAAAGAAAACCTAACAAAAATTGGCAAAGAGAAAACATACATGTGGTGTGAGAAGATTATGCGAGTTGAAGAAGTGTGTTGAAGGTTGAATTAGCAATGAACTTGGGAGGATGAGGACTGAGAGTATTTTGGGGAGGAAGAGAGGCGTGTGCTTTGGGGTGGGGAGAGTAAGAGTTTTAGAAGATGGAGTGTTTTAGGAGGAATAGGAGAAGGGGGGTTAGGGTTGGGTAAATAAGAAATAAGAAAAAAAAATTAAAATGAAAATGAAAAAATAAAAAATTAACTGACTAAACGTGTATGTGAACCTACAGGCGCGGCCATAGCGCGGCCGCGCTAGTAGCGTCGAGACGAGGCAGAAGGGAACTTAATTAGCACGGTCACTAGCGCAGCCGCGCTACTCCCAGGAAGACTGATCTTTGACATGCGCGGTCCAAGCGCGGGCACAAGCGCAACCATGCACCTGGACCTCGAAATTTTCACTTTTTTCTACCTTTTTCCTCTGGTCATCTGGACTTAACACTCGCCTAAGCTCACCTGCATATGTTAGTACATAAATACAGTCAAATAACATTATAACTACACCAACTCACTATGCGTTGGGTTGCCTCCCAACCAGCGCCTTAGTTAATGTCGTGGCACGACAATTAAAACAAGTCAATGGGTTGCCTCCCATGCAGTGCCTGATGTAACGTCACGGCACGACGGAGATGAGCCCATTTAAGGCTCGCTCGACCTCTGAGGTTCAGTCAGATGTATCACGAACACTTCCTTGGTTTCATCTATGCCCACATACAGTTGCAACCTGTGTCCGTTGACTCTAAATGTGTGGGAATCTTTTTTTGAAGCAATCTCTGTGGCACCTTAAGGGAGCACTTCGACCATACAAAATGACCCAGACCATCGTCACTTGAGTTTATCCGGAAATAGCCTTAATCTTGAATTATAAAGCAACACCATATCTCCGGGTTTGAAGTTTCGCTCAACAATGTTCTTATCGTGCAACCTCTTCATTCTTTCCTAGTACAACCTCGTGCTCTCAAAATCAAGATATCGGAACTTATCTAGCTCATGCAATTCTGTGACTCTATTTGTGCTCGCATCCTCAATGCCCAGATTTAGTTGCTTCAATGCCCACCAAGCTCTATGTTCTAGCTCCACTGGCAAGTGACAGGCCTTCCTGAACACCAACTTGTATGGTGACATACCAATTGGTGTTTTAAAAGCGGTTTTGTAGGCCCAGAGTGCGTCATCCAGCTTTTTCGCCCAATCAGTTCTTGTGGCGTTTGTCACACCTCCCTTTTCACCAGTAAGGGTGATGGGATAAGGGGGTTTTTCCAAATAAAGTGACATAATCTAAATGGGATTATTTATTTTATTCAGAGTCGCCACTTGGGATAATCTATGGTGTCCCAAGTCACCGGTTTATAAATCCCAAATCGAAAAAATTGATTCCATTTTAAAGTCTGCGAAACCATAAGATCGAGTAAGGAATTCTGTTAACTCGGGAGAAGATGTAGGCATTCCCTACTTCCGTGGTTTTAGCACGATCTCTTTACAATTTATACTTGGCTAATTAATTGATTAATTATGTATTTTAGAACCTATGTGCCTTTTACCTTTACCGGTTTTAATTACTCGATTATTCATAATTACGACATTATCTTAAAACGAGTCACGCGTACGTGTACTCATTTTATTTAATGCGCTAAAAATTATGCCACGCGTACGTGTGCATAATTAATAGCACTTAATTAATATCAGAATTATTTGGCCAAAGTCATGCGAACGTGTACCTTGGTTTTATTTTGAAAATTATAATTATGTCACGCGAACGTGTACACAATCACGATGATAGATTAAGTCGCGCCTTAAGTAAGCCACGATGTTCATTAATTATTTTCCTAACTTTCGGATTATCGTAAGGATTAAGAGTTATATATTCTTCTAACTTAACACCACTTGTGGCGTATTCTTATTCCTTGCGAAGAAAGAAACAACACCAATATTTCCATCTATCCAATTTAATAACTCACTTTGAATATAACAACGAGTGGAATGGGCGGATAAAATTGCAAGATTAATGTCTTAGACATATTAAACAATTTATATTCCTTATGACCCAACAAATGTACATGTAAAGATATGCTTGAAAAGACAAAACGAGAAGACACATATAATCCTCAAATTAGCTAATGACTTCTCATTTTCTTTTGACGCTACTGACAACGGATCATTTGAGGCCACAGATATTCCCTTGAACTCCAAACAATTTTTAAAAAAAAAATACTTTTGAATTCAATTAAGTGAAGTACTACTTCTAGAACATGGATATGTACATTTCATTAGTATACTTCCAAAGAAATAATAAAGAATAAGAGTGGAACTTTATTGCTAATTTCTTTTCAGCTGCGTACAATGATATGGAAGCCCCCGAAGCAGAAATCTTTGAAAAATCTATCAACTAGGACCTGAACCAACGAACTCGAACCAAACTTCGCTCTGGCAATGGTTCCCGATGGCATTTTAGTTTGGCTGGTGATTCATGGTAATTTGTGGACTGTTATTTCTGTGTTTTGGGGATGGTTTCAAGGCTATTTTTCTGCTGATTCGGGACCTTTCGGGGCTGTTTTCGAGCTGGGTTTGGAGGTGTTTTTTAGCTCGTGTTTAGAGCTGTTTTAGGGGTGATTTCGGGCCGAAATTTTGAGATTTTAGATCTGGTTTTGCTGCTCTCTTTTGGCTGGATTTTTGTTGCGTTTTGGTGTGGATTTGAGTTAGTTTTATGGAGTTTTTGGGGCTGTGGTTGCTGCTGATTTTCAGCTGGAGTGATAGTGGATAAGGGTGATCTTACATGGCTAAAAATTGAGGAAGAAGATGGCTGGTTTAAGGTCTGATATGGTGGCGTTTTGGAGGTATTTTAATGGAGGTTTTTGATGGTTTTGAGCTAGAGTTTCATGGAGAAAGAAAATGGCTTTTGGATGAAGTTTCTAAGCCTTTGCTATGGAAGCTTGAACAGAAGCAAGACCTTATTTTTCATTTTCTCTGCCTCTGTTTTTTTTTTGTTTTTTTCAGATCGGTTCCCCCTCTGTTTCCTTTTTCTTTTGTTCTCTCTGTTCTTCTTCCGTCTCCCTCTCACTCTGTTTCTGTATTTTCCACCTCCCTTTTTGTGCAGAAAAACATCCTTCCATTTTTTCATTTGTGAAAGTCCAAAATATATAGATGTGTGAGTTGTCTAACTGATGTGAGTAAGTGGTGAGAAGAGTGGGGATGTGAGGAATATCATGGGTGTGTGATATGGGAGATATGTGAGAGGGAGGGGTAAGTCATGACTGAAGTGGGGAAGTTGGATGTGTGTGTGTATATATATATATATATATATATATATATATATATATATATATATATATATATATATATACTTATTTATTTAATTTTCTTAAATAAAACCTATTAAGAGTAAGATAAAAATTTAAAATATTAATATTAGACCTAAAAGAAATATTTACCCCAAAAATAATATAGAATTTGGGTGTGGTAAAAAATTAGTTGTTCACAGCATGCCCCTCTTTGCTTGAAAACATGGAGAGTTTTCAGGCAAAGAAAATGAGCAAGCTGACTGGTTTTTGACCTCACTATTATTTAAAAGGAAAAAGAAGATAAAAGAAAAAGATGCGACCGAGCCTTGGTTTTAGGCAGCCTACATATCCCGAGTTATAAGGAAATCAGGTCACGTATAGTTCAAGTGAAAGAAGAGTGATGGAGTATTATTAGAGGGAGAACCGACTGAAGTTCCATCGAGGTTCCAATCCGCAGTTCCGACTATTACATCAAATGAAAAGAAAATTACATCCTCTTGAAATCTAAGAGTTATGAAATGCCTATCTAAAATCCATCTGGAGCCTAGTCTTGATTCTTGACTTGCTTCTTGACTTTAGACTGAAATTTGATGCTCCCGAT
This sequence comes from Nicotiana paniculata, assembly GCA_005239505.1. Taxonomy (NCBI): domain Eukaryota; kingdom Viridiplantae; phylum Streptophyta; class Magnoliopsida; order Solanales; family Solanaceae; genus Nicotiana; species Nicotiana paniculata. The sequence continues at coordinate 11,964 of MDKI01242619.1, forward strand.
GCAACAGACTATGAAATATTCTCGCAGGCTTGTTTCTTGATCTAATGATGGGAAGATGGATCTTCACCATATGTGTCTGCATACATTATGTCAAAGCTGGTTCGGCTGGCATTGAGATCAAATATTCCACGTTCTCTGGCGAGATCCGGAATCTTATTTATTATTATTTTTTTTGCACATCCAATCCATGTTTTGCAGAAAAACCTACAAGTCATCACAAACAAACAAAAATTTTCTGCCTCAGTTTGCACTAGAAATTTTTTGTGAGTTATTAAAAACACAATAAATTATCTTTGATATTGTAGAATGAAGAATTGAAAGAGAAATGGTCTCTTTTTTTTTAATAGGGGATGACGTACTCTATGTTAACATGATAGAAGGCAACCAGGGGATGCAGTACCCTTTGTTGGCAATAAAATGAGGCTCGTGGCACTCTGAGATGCTACTAGGGAATGTTGTACCCTATATTGGCAGAAAGTAATGCAGTCAGGGGATGTAGTACCCTGTGTTAGAAATAAAATGAGGCTCACGTCACTCTGGATGCTACTAGAGAATATCGTACTCTATGTAGGCAAAAATAATGCAACAAGGGGATGTAGTACCCTGTGTTTGGCAATGAGATGAGGCTCGTGGCTCTCTGAGATGCTACTAGGGAATTTCGTACCGTCTGTTGCATAAAATTAGGCTTGTGGAGCTCTGAGATGCTAGTAGGGAATGTCGTACCCTATGTCGGCACTAAAACGCAACCAGGGTATGTAGTACCCTGTGTTTGGCAATAAGATGAGGCTCGTGGCTCACTGAGATGCTACTAGGGAATGTCGTACCCTATGTTAGCAATGAGAAATACAACCAGGGGATGTAGTACCCTATGTTGGAAATAATCTTAGGCTCATGGCTCACTGAGATTCTACTAGGAAATGTCGTACCCTATGTTAGCAATGAGAAATACAACCAGGGGATGTAGTACCCTATGTTGGAAATAATCTTAGGCTCATGGCTCACTGAGATTCTACTAGGAAATGTCGTACCCTATGTTAGCAATGAGAAATACAACCAGGGGATGTAGTACCCTATGTTGGAAATAATCTTAGGCTCATGGCTCACTGAGATTCTACTAGGAAATGTCGTACCCTATGTTAGCAATGAGAAATACAACCAAGGAATGTAGTTACCTGTGTTGGCAATAAGATGAGGCTCGTGGCACTCTAAGATGCTACTAGGGGAATGTCGTGCCCTATGTTGGCAGAAAGTAATGCAGCCAGGGATGTAGTACCCTGTGCTGAAGCTAGGTATTCCCTATAATGAAACTAAAAATCGCATGATTACATGTATATTATAAGGAAATCAAGGTTTTGAGAACTTCACTTGGTGATGTTCGTCCTTCCACGAACTGTTTCCTAAAATTGTTCTGTTCATGTTCTGAACAAAGAAAGATTCGTTAGTTTTAAAATGGTGGTCAGTTTGTGGCCTTGATCTCTTGGGCGACTTGACCTAGTGTACATTGCACTTGTTAGAACAGTTGGCTTTGTCAATGGTCGTACGAATTACCGGGAGACTCTGTCCTTACTTTCTAGACCTCATTTGTGTTTGTGGTGCAATCAACCTTTCTCCCAAAACAACTTTTAACTGAGTAACTTTTGTTTACCCTTGACACATTGTTCAGTCCTTCCAGCCTTTTTCTAGTCAAGGAAAATCTAAGATGGCTTTATGCCTTTGCCCCATGTTGTTCATCCAAAATGTTTTGCTTCATATAACAGGGAAACTGTAATCAATTTTGCGGCATTTTCTTTGCTTTGCTTTGACGAAATTAGACTGAAAGGGACTCAAAATAATAGTACGAAAGAAAATAAGGAGGTGAACTAATAGGTATTAAAACTTAATCAAGAAGTGTCCCTTTCAGGGGAAAGAAAGAAAGAAAGAAAAATAAAAAGGACTTATCTGGAGGAATATGCTGACATCAATGAACATGACATGCATTTTGGAGTGGATGCCCGATCCGTCTGAACCTTCTAATTCTCGAAATATGTTGTAAACTTCACTTTGAAACTGAGTTCTTTGTCTTAACCATGCTTGTGCTGGGGTATATGAAAACCTAAATCGATCAATGATGCCCGTTGTGGGTTTTCATCAACTGACCTCTCTCATTTGTCTTTCTCTCAACTCACCATTATCTTATAGTGCCCGTGAGGGTTTTCACCAATAAGACTCTCTCATTTATTTCTCTCTCTTTATAATGACTGAGGCATCACCCATAGTATATTGACTTAGCATTCACGAAAGTTGATCCGATGGTCTTATGCAGGGAAGGATAAAAATAACTATTCAACTGAATTACAACTTTTGGAACCATTTTGACGGAAAAATCGTCGAAAAAAATAAAATAAAATCATGCCTCAATTTCTTTGAAAACTGGGGAAATGTGGATTATTGTTTTGGTGTGACCGAACCCCAGAGTAAGGCTGCCTACGTATCTTTTCGGAATCAGGTCAGGCGTAGTTCAATTAACATGAACTCGTTTTGATGATTTTGATTTTTTTTTGTTTTTTTTTAATTAATTACAATGGTTCCAAAAGAGGGAAAAACAAAAAAATAATATAAATAAGGCTTCAAAGGACTAACTAGGGTTGACCAGTGTTTGGGTAGCGAGAATGATAGTCTTTCGTCATCCCAACCTAAGAATGCTAAGTATAAAATTGCCCTAACAGAGTCATGTCAGACATATCTCTTAACCGCATCCGCGTTAACGGATATATCAGTCACCTATCCTTCTATATCTGTCAAGTGTAGGACTCCTTTTTACAATACTTTCTTGACGAGGTAAGGACCTTGCCAATTCAGGGCGGCCTTTCCTTTTGCTTCTTCCTGGTGCGGAAAGATACGTTTCAAAACAAGTTGTCCTACCTTAAATTGTCTTGAGTGCACTTTCTTGTTGTAAGCGCGTGCCATTATTTGTTGGTATAATTGACAAAAAAAACTTCCGCCAAACACTTTTCATCAATTAAACTCAACCGTTCCAATCGGGACTTGACCCAGTCAGTGTCTTCGATCCCTGATTCAACAATGATTAGGAGAGAGGAATCTCAACTTCTTGATTCATTATTTCGAGATTAGACAACTTTTTAAGATCTGGGCATGAATTCCGCGTGCATGTCATGTTTTTAAAGCCAAAATTAACGAAACTGAAAAGGATAGAAAATTAACAAAAAATAGGAAAATGAAAAGACATAAATTTACTATGAAACTGGAACTTCATTTCATTGAATTTGAAAGGGTAGAAGGATTAACATCAAAGCAAAGAAATTAAACTAAAATATCTGGATTACAACCCTTAAAACAATCTAAATACAGAAAAAGCAACAAAACAGACTACCAAGACTCCTTCCAGATGGGAAGAGGAGTTGCTTCCCAGTTGTTGAGCGAGGTATCTTGACCAATCAGCTGAACACTTGCACGGCTAGGGCCCTCACCAACATGCACCATATTGATCTCATAGAACATCTCCTTGAGACCCTGGCAAATTTCATCAATGTCATTCTGAGTAGAAGGATATTGTACTTCTTCAACTTGTGGCTTCACAAAAGAGTAGGCAATATGAGGGATTGATTTGGACAAATTCCAACCATTCTTCTTGCGGGCCTTGGATATGTCCATGTCAGTTGATGTTGGTTTAAAACCCAAACCAAAGGTATCTTTCTTCAAATAAGGAGCAATAGGGTTCACAATTCCCTGCAGAGAGGATCCTAATCTTTTCCTGGTTCATAGTCGTTCCTCAACATCAGCGAAGCTACCATCATAGATGTAGCTGACAGACGGGGATGCAGAATGCCTTAAGGGCTGCCTGACGCACATTTTTTCCTGATTTCATGTCGTTCTCAACTATTTCACCAATCTTAATCGCCTCAGCGAAAGGCTTACCAATGGCAGCCAACATGTAATGGAGGTAATCAGGATCCTGAGCTTGGAGAAAATAGTCAATCCTTTCTGTCTTTTTCATTGGTGGTTTGACCCTAGCAGCCTTCTCTCTCCAGTTGATTGCATATACTCTGAAGCTTTCTGTGGGTTTCTTCTTTATGTTGACGAGAGAGGAATTGTCTGGCACTATATCAATATTGTACTGAAATTGTTGGACAAAATCTTGAGCCATGTAAGGGTGATGGGATAAGGGAGTTTTTCAAAATAAAGTGACATAATCGAAATGGGATTATCTATTTTATTCAGAGTCGCCACTTGGGATAATTTATGGTGTCCCAAGTCACCGGTTTATTTTAAAATCCCAAATCAAAAAAAATTGACTCCGTTTTAAAGTCTGCGAAACCAGAAGACCGAGTAAGGAATTCTGTTAACTCGGGAGAAGGTGTTAGGCATTCCCGAGTTCCGTGATTTTAGCACGATCGCTTTACAATTTATACTTGGCTAATTAATTGATTAATTACGTATTTTATAACCTATGTGCCTTTTACCTTTACCGTTTTTAATTACTCGATTATTCATAATTACGATATTATATTAAAATGAGTCACGCGTACGTGTACTCATTTTATTTAATGCGCTAAAAATTATGTCACGCGTACGTGTGCATAATTAATAGCACTTAATTAATATCAGAATTATTTGGCCAAAGTCATGCGAACGTGTACCTTGGTTTTATTTTGAAAATTATAATTATGTCACACGAACGTGTACACAATCACGATGATAGATTAATTCGTGCCTTAAGTAAGCCACGATGTTCATTAATTATTTTCCTAACTTTCGGATTATCGTAAGGATTAAGAGTTATATATTCTTCTAACTTAACACCACTTGTGGCGTATTCTTATTCCTTGCCAAGAAAGAAACAACTCCAATTTTTCCATCTATCCAATTTCATAACTCACTTTGAATATAACGAGTGGCATGGGCGGATTAAATTGCAAGATTAATGTCTTAGACATATTAAATAATTTATATTTCTTATGACCCAACAAATTTGTACATGTAAAGATATGCTTGAAAAGACAAAATGAGAAGACACATATAATCCTCAAATTAGCTAATGACTTCTCATTTTCTTTTGAGGCTACTGACAATGGATCATTTGAGGCCACAGATATTCCCTTGAACTCCAAATAATTCTTTTAAAAAAAATACCTTTGAATTCAATTAACTGAAGTACTACTTCTAGAACATGGATATGCACCTTTCATTAGTATACTGCCAAAGAAATAATAAAGAAGAAGAGTGGACCTTTATTGCTAATTTCTTTTCAACTGCGTACAATGATATGGAATCCCCCGAAGAAGAAATCTTTGAAAAAGATATCAACTAGGACCTCGAACTAACGAACTTGAACCAAACTTCGCTCTAGCAATGGTTCCCGATGGCATTTTAGTTTGGCTGGTGATTCATGGTAATTTGTGGACTGTTATTGCTGTGTTTTGGGGATGGTTTCAAGGCTATTTTCGGCTGATTCGGGACCTTTTGGGGTTGTTTTCGAGCTGGGTTTGGAGGTGTTTTTCAGCTCGTGTTTAGAGCTGTTTTAGGGGTGATTTCGGGTCGAAATTTTGAGATTTTAGATATGGTTTTGCTGCTCTCTTTTGGCTGGATTTTTGTTGCATTTTGGTGTGGATTTGAGTTAGTTTTATGGAGTTTTTGGGGCTGTAGTTGCTGCTGATTTTCATCTGGATTTCTAGTGGATAAGGGTGATCTTACATGGCTAAAAATTGAGGAAGAATATGGCTGGTTTAAGGTCTTATATGGTGGCGTTTTGGAGGTATTTTAATGGAGGTTTTTGATGGTTTTGAGCTAGAGTTTCATGGAGAAAGAATATTAGTTTTGGATGAAGTTTCTGAGCCTTTGCTATGGAAGCTTGAACAGAAGCAAGACCTCATTTTTCGTTTTCTGTGCCTCTATTTTTTCTTTTTGTTTTTTTCAGATTGGTTCCCCCTATGTTTCCTTTTTCTTTTGTTCTCTCCGTCCTTCTTCCGTCTCCCTCTCACTCTGTTTATGTATTTTCCACCTCCCTTTTTGTGTTTTTTTCATTTGTGAAGTCCAAAATATATAGATGTGTGAGTTGTCTAACTGATGTGATTAAGTGGTGAGAAGAGTGGGGATGTGGGAAAGATCATGGGTATGTGATGTGGGGATATGTGAGAGGTGGGGGTAAGTCATGAGTGAAGTGGGGAAGTGGGAAAGTCGGATGTTATATATAAAAGAAATATTTACACCAAAAATAATATAGAATTTGCGTGTGGTAAAAATTTAGTTTTTCACAGCATTCATATTTTTAGTCAGCACACTCTTTATTTCTCTATTAGACACTTCTACCTGTCCACTGGTCTGAGGATGGTATGACGTTGCCACCTTGTGGCGCACATCGTACTTTGCTAGCAATTTCTCGAAGGCTCAATTGCAGAAGTGAGTGCCTCCGTCACTGATAATAGATCTCGGGATCCCGAAATGGGTGAGTATATTCTTCTTCAAAAACCCAACCACCACCCTTGAATCATTGGTGGGGAGAGCTGAAGCTTCCACCCATTTGGATACATAATCTACAGCAACAAGTATGTATTTATTGCCATAGGAGCTGACGAAGGAGCCCATGAATTCTATCCCCCATACATCGAACACTTCAACCTCTTGAATTGGGTTCATGGGCATCTCATGGCGACGGGAGATGTTCCCTATTAGCTGACATTCATCACAGCCCTTCACCCATTGATGTGTATCCTTAAACCCGACTTCTAGAACTTTTGTTGTCGTCCTAACTCCTCCAAAGTGTCCGCCATATGCCGATGCGTGACATGCCTGCAAAACAGAAGATTGCTCTATCTCGGGGACACACCTCCGGATCATATTGTCAACAAAAATTCTAAACATATAAGGTTCATCCCAGTAATATATGCGGCAGTCAAGGTAAAACTTTTTCTTTTGCACAGAGGAAAGGTCATAGGGGACTATACCATTTTCCAGCTAGTTTGCAATGTCTGCATACCATGACACTTCCTCGAGGCTTGTGGCGAGTAGCTACTCGTCTGGAAAGGTTTCTAGAATATCCTCTGCCTCAACTAAATTTTCAGCTCCTTCAAGTCGCGACATATGATCTGTGACTTGGTTCTCCGTGCCCTTACGGTCACGAATCTCCAGGTCAAACTCTTGCAGTAGCAGCACCCAACGAATCAGGCGCGGTTTGGACTCCTTCTTTTCAATCAAGTACCTGAGAGCAGCATGATCAGTGTATACAATTACCTTAGATCCAATCACGTATGATCTGAACTTGTCGAAGGCGAACACCACCGCCAGCATCTCCTTTTCAGTCACAGTGTAGTTCAGCTGGGCTCCACTCAACACTCTACTTGTGTAGTAAATTGGATGCACTATCTTGTCTTTTCATTGTCCTAGCACTACTCCCACTGCATAGTCACGGCGTCACACATGTATTCGAACGGTTTCTCCCAGTCGAGGGAAACAATGATGGGTGATGTGACTAGCCTCTTCTTCAACTCCTCGAATGCTACTCTGCAATCATCAGAAAATACGAAAGGGTGATCTTATTCTAACAACTTACACAGAGGGTTGGCAATTTTTTAGAATTCTTTGATGAATTTCCGATAAAAAGCGGCATGCCCGAGGAAGCTCCTGATTGCTTTGAATGAAACTTTAGCCCGATCCACCTCGATTCCCTTGCTTGATACCAGGTGTCCCAAGAGTATACCATTTTGTACCATGAAATGGCACTTTTCCCAATTGAGTACAAGGTTAGTCTCGATGCAGCTCTTCAACACTCGGGTCAGATTTGTAAGGCACTCATCGAATGAATTTCACACCACTGAGAAATCATCCATGAATACCTCCATTATGTCTTCAACCATGTCGGTGAATATGGCCATCGTGCACCTTTGGAATGTGGTGGGTGCATTGCATAGGCCAAAGGGCATCCTCCGAAAGGCAAAAATCCCATATGGACATGTGAACGAGGTCTTCTCTCCGTCCTCTGGTGCAATGGAGATTTGGTTGTACCCTGAGTACCCATCCGAAAAACAGAAGTGAGACCTCCCAGCTAGTCTGTCAAGCATCTGATCAATGAAGGGAAGTGGGAAATGGTCTTTCCGGGTGGCCAGATTCAATTTCCTATAGTCCATACAAATTATCTAGCATGTGACGGTTCTTGTAGAGATCAGCTCATTGTTATTATTTTTTACCACTGTCATACCACCCTTCTTAGGAACACACTGCACGGGGCTAACCCAGTTGCTGTCAGAGATGGGGAAAATGATTCCCGCATCTAACCACTTAATAATCTCCTTCTTCACCACTTCCTTCATATTAGGGTTCAACCTTCTTTGGTGTTCCCTGGAAGGTTTGTGCCCCTCTTCCAGTAGAATTTTATGCATACAATACACTAGACTGATCCCCTTTATGTCTATCATAGTCCACCCAATAACAGTTTTGCACTCCGTGAGTACCTGCAACAGTTGTTGTGCCTGCACATCTAACAAATTAGATGAGATAATAACAGGTAATGTGGAGTTAGGTCCTAGGAACGCGTACCTGAGATGGGCGGGCAGTGGCTTCAACTCCAGCTTTGGTGGTTCTTCTATGGATGGCTTGGTTGGAGGAGTTTCTCTTTTTTCTAAGTGCAGGGACTCAAATTCAAGTGATCTTTTCCAAAAGCCTTTGCCCTCAAGATACAGCACCCATTCTGCTAATTCTTCCCCATTCACCTCATCTAAATTCATAAGACACGCAGCAAGGGGGTCCTCAATAGTTAGGGACTCATCATCCTCTTCCAGGATTACATCCACGGCATCAATAAGAGAACAATAGGCGAATTTGCTTAGTCGCCTCATGGATTTTTGCACGTTGAATGTTATCTCATCATCGTTCAACCTTATTTTGAGTTCCCCAGTTTCACAATCAATGAGATCTCGCCCTGTGTCCAAGAACGGCCTTCCAAAAATTATGGGAATTTCTTCATCCACTCTACAATCCAGAATCACAAAATCTGCAGGGAACACAAATTTCCCTACATGCACCAACACGTCATCCGGAATACCTGAGGGCCTTTTCACAGTTCTGTCAGCCAACTGCAATAACATAGATATCGGTCTAGCTCTTCCAATCCCCAACCTCTTATAGATAGCCAGGGGCATAAGATTAATGCTGGCCCCCAAATCACAGAGTGCCTTGGAAAAGGCAAAGTTACCAATGGTGCAGGGAATTGTGAAACTCCCTGGATCAGACAACTTTTTAGCAATTGGTCTAGTCACAACAGCACTGCAGGTCTGAGTTAGAGTCACTGTGGCCAAGTCTTGGAAGTCGAATTTTCGGGACATCAAGTCCTTCGTCATTTTTGCATAACCAGTCATCTCCTTTAAAGAATCAATTAATGGAATAATTACATGAATCTGTTTCAACATCTCCAAGAACTTCTTGTATTGCTCATCTTTCTGGTACTTGGCCAGCCTTTGTGGGAATGGTGCTGGAGGTATCTTCTTCCCAATGATTTGGGTTTTCTCTTTGTCAGGCACTACCTCTACTATCGGCTCCTGGGCTATCTCAGATTCTTTTTCAGCTTCAATCTGTGTGTTGGTTTCTTTCTGGGCAGTCTGCACTACCACCTCTATCAGTCTTGCTGAATCATCTAGCTCAATGGGCACTGGAACAAGTGTCTCATCCTATCTGCTTTCTCGAGCCCTCTCTTGTTCCAAGTCTAGGTCTCTGCCGTTATGTAAACTCACTGACATCAGCTGCTTTGGGCCCTGATCTTTTGGATTTACCTGAGTGTCTGTAGGTAATGTCCCGTGAGGACGATTATTCAATGACATCGAAATCTGACCCAATTGTACTTCATTGTTCTTTATGGCTGACTCATGTGCATTTACTCTTTCAGACACTTTTGCATTTGACCCAATAACCTATTGTATCATCGCCTCGAGTTTAGCAAACCCATATTCCTGTCTCCCACCATGTTACTGCTGAGGAGGATGATAACCCTGATGCTGATTTTGGTTGTTGTACCCCAGTGGCCTTTGGTAGGGCGCCACATTACCGTGAGGTCGCATGGCTCCCATATTTCCATTGTTGTGATGTGGCTGGACTAGGCTGTATGGCTAATTCTGCTGGCCCCAATTCTGACCACCCTGTCTCTGGCCCCCATAGTTAGACACATAATTCATGTTCTTAGGGCAGTGATGGTGATCGCTTTCAGAATTCCACTGGATACCAATTGGCTGACTAATGCAAGATGTGCATAAGCCCCCATTGGTTGTATCTACAATGTGCACTTGCTGCTTCTGTCCTGACTCTTCCACCCTTTTGGTGAGTATGCTCATTTGTGTCATTAATGTGGCCATATTTTCAGCAAGAGTGTTGGCTGGATCTAAGGCCACTAAGTGAACTACTGGAGTGATGGGTGCATTCCTGGTTGTCCACACCGAATTCTATGCCATCTTGTCAAGCAGGATCTGGCTTTTTCTCCATGATTTGCTCAAGAATGCTCCACCAGCTGAAGCATCAACATTAGCCTTCACACTATCTGCCAGACCCATGTAAAACCGCTACCCCAACATCTGCTCTGGAATACCGTGGTGCAGACATATAACTGACATCCCTTTGAATCGTTCCCATGTTTCTTGCAATGTTTCCGTTGGTTTCTGTTTGAAGCTCAAAATTTCATCAATTTGCTGAGAAGTCTTGTTGTGTGGATGAAACTTGTTCATAAAAATTTTGACTAACTCCTCCCATGTATTGATAGAATTGATAGGGAGTAAATTTAGCCAAGTCTGGGCTGCTCCTGTCACTGAGAATGGAAACAACAACGACTTTATTGCTTCCTGAGTCACATTGGGCTGCCTTTGAGTTTTGCAGATTGAAAGGAAATTCTTCAAGTGCTGTTGAGGATCTTCAATGTATAACCCCGAGAATAGTCTCTTGTTTTGTTAAGGATCTTCAATGTATGACCCCGAGAATAGTCCATTGTTTTGCAACAAGTGCAGCATGTAGTTTGTGATTTGAAAATATTCATCCTGTATCTGCGGGACTATTATCGTTGTGGCCAAATTCTCTGTTGTGGGTTGTGCCCAGTCATATAAGGCAGCCTCTGGCTGCGCAGCTGGGTCTAGCACGTTATCCCCATTATTGTTTCTGTTGTTTACCAGATCTGTCGTGTCTGGTTCAGGTTGTTCAGTTGATTGTTGTCGTTTGCTTTTCCGGTTGGCCCGATTCAAGGCCTTGAAAACTTTCTCGGGATCTGATAATGCTTCAAACACTTCACAAGTTCTCGATGAGTTTCTAGGCATGCACCTGTACGACCAACTTAGCAAACGTTAAAATTTCAATTTACGGATTGAAAAGGAAGAAAATTGATTACACTAAGAATTTTTGTATTTCTTTCAACTGTAATTGACAACACCATTAAGTCCCCGGCAACGACGCCAAAATTTGATCACGCCCAACTATGCCTTATAAAAAGGACTAAGCGGTCGTTGCAAATATAATCCGGGTATTTATCCCAAAGTCGAATCCCACAGGGAATTAACCTATCAATTACTTTTGCCAAACTCACTAAATTCTCCATAATCAAATTCCCAGATGTTTTGAATAACAATTGGTGATATTTCTAGTAACTATGACTGAATAAGATTAATCAAACTAAGATCTAACTAAGACTGAGTTGTAAACAAATAAGAGAAGGGTCTAAGGTTGTGATTTCCCTTATTGATGGACTCCCTTCCTGTTATGTGTCATATAGATTTGCCTAATCTTCTATATCGATCATGAGCACTCTTACTACTGTAACTCTCTCCCGAGTAAAAACGATAATTTATTAAACGCACTCTCCCGAGTTACGCTAGCTGGATTTTATTACAGCTCACTTAGATCGTACCCAAGGTTTCGTTATCCCTAATCCCATACTTAAACCCTCGGTTATTGATTCCCCATATACTTTAGGAGTGGTGATGTTCAACAACTACCTAAATATGCACTATCTCCCGAGTAATACATACTAAATAGGCACAACTAATTGAGGGCCCTTCAATTAACTACAACAGAAACGTAGTTGAACAAATAGAGATTAAACTGGGCAAACTATATTAACACAAAGAAGTTCATTCTTCAACATGTTCCATCAAAACCCTAGACTAAATAATTAGCTACTCATAATGACAACATCAAAACTCATCATGAATGATAAAAACAAAAGGAAGAAAGGTAGAACTCGATGCTGAATTATCCTCCTTGCCTCTTCTTGCCTTGAACAAAACTATAAAAACCTTCATATCCTCTCTTTTGGGCGAACTGGACCTTCTATAGGTTAAGTGAAATTACTCCCGATCTTCTAAAATTGCTCCCTGAAGTTACCACGTCTGGACAGATTAGCGCGGTCGAGCTCGAACCGCGCTAGTGGCCGCGCTAAATGCAATATTCACTGTCTCGTTTCTTCTGGACTAGCGCGGTAGCGCTAATGACCGCACTAGTGGCCACGCTAAATGCACTTTATTCTGCCATGTTTCTCCTGCTCTAGCGTGGTCGCGCTTGGCCCACGCTAGAGCGGGTCAGCTATTTTTCTCTTTTTCTCTTCCTTCTTTCACACATACTCAACTTCGAGGGGCTTTCCTTGCTTTAATTTAGCTTCAAACACTGTCCTATGTCCTTATAAGCATGACTTGCTCCTGCAAAATATAAAATCCACAAGTAGAGCCATTTTATCGTCATTTAACTTTCCTAGAACAGTGAAGCATAGTAAAATTGGGGTATAAATAGTCGCTAAACTATATGAATCTAACTTATTATCACTTCTTTGTCTCATCCTTATTTGCTTGAGACTGATTTAAGAAAATGGTTAATTATTTGATTTGATTTGATTCTTACATGCTAAAAATGGGTGAGCTTAGTTTGAGAGTTCATTGATCTAATGAATATATATATTGGTCAATTATTTATAGATCAAAATCAAATTCAAATGTCACCTAACATTACCCAACAAGATGAATATTGAAGTATAATTGGGTAAATTAGGAAAGCAAAGGATGATCTAACTCAACATTTTTAAAAAGTCATATCTTTGAATAAAAGAAAGGAATTTTAAAAAATGCTACAAAAATTAAAAGCAGGGAAAACAAAAGCGAAAAAGAGCAAAAAGTGGAGAGAGACTTGTATTGAAGGCCACATATTTTCCCCCATTAGCGGACTGTCTCATTTCTTGTTGCTCTCTATCAATCTTTTGTTTTCCTCCAAATTCATAGGGCTATATACTATTGATTTGATATTACTCGAAATTAAAGTCGAAAATAATCAAATTTCATAAAAGAAGAGAAGATATTATTAGAATTTTTAGACCAGGATCATTTGATTCAGTCATAAAGCATAATGTCTTGCTCATCATCGTCGTCAGCGTCAGAGGATGAAGATGAGGGATTCGATTATTACCGGAAAGGAGGATACCATGCGGTGAGAGTCGGCGATTCATTCTCCGGTGGCCGATATATCGCTCAGCGGAAACTCGGCTGGGGAGAGTTCTCCACTGTTTGGCTCGCTTATGATACTCGATCATCCGTGAGTTCTTATCATATTTTCGGTTTCATTATTTTGTTTGATTTTGTTTATCGGTGTTTTTGTGTTAATTCGTCGGAATGTATGTCTTTCTTTTTCTTTTTCTTTTTTTGATAAATATTTTGGCCGAGCTCAACTAACTTAGTAGTTTTTGTTGCTGTAATTATCATTATTACTTAAATATTTTGTTAAATAATTATAACCTTGATTCATTTTTAAGTATTATCTTTTATATCCATTTTTTTTCATGATCAACGATCCGAGAAAAGGTTGCTGAACACCAATATGATTTATCATTTGCAACTGGTTTCAATTTTTCTTTTCTAGATGATTAATTCAGTTGGATAGCGTCTTGCTTAAGTATCATTGCCTTTTGATATTTTGATTAGCAACTACTTGCTATAACGTGTTGATACTTGCGTTTTACTTGGTGATTGATTTCAAATGAAGGAGTTATTGTGAGGTTATATCCTATATGGCTATCAGGGGAAGATAAATAACAAAATTGATTTTTTAGCCTGGACTTTCTTTTTTCAAAATTGGACCAAATCCATTTTTGCCCTTTGTGCATTCCGGTGGACTTTTTCTTCCCCTTTAATCCTGAAGAAGTTAACATGACATCAACATGGAGCTTATCCACAAATGTAATTGTGGAAATAGGTGATACTCTGCTAGCTTGTAGTGCATTTTAAGTTTGTCAAGATGCCTACTTGTATATAAAGTTGAGGTTACTTTTTTCTGTGGTCAAAAGCATTCGTCCTGGGGAGCAACTTTGACCTGATTTCAGGTCAGTTGAATGGATGGTAGAGTGAGTTTTTGAGATTGACTATCAATCTATGGGCAGCACCTCTGTAGGTGTTCAAGAACACCTTTTATAAGATCATTCTATTATGAGTAAGCGTGTGCAATTTATCTGCTTCATGGTTATTTTTCTCGAATTTTTAGTGATAATTAGCCTCTTAGTTAGCACTAAAATATCTCAAACTACCCTCTGGAAAATTAGCCTATAGTGATTTTTGAGAACTCTTATTGAAATCTGGAGCTGACGCCATTGCTATATTTGTTTTCTCCTAGGAATATGTTGCTTTGAAGATCCAGAAAAGTGCACCACAATTTGCTCAAGCAGCTCTTCATGAAATTGAAGTCCTTTTAGCGATTGCCAATGGTGATCTATCTAATAGTAAATATGTTGTACGACTTATTGACCATTTTAAGCACATTGGCCCTAACGGACAACACCTATGCATGGTTCTTGAATTCCTTGGTGATAGCTTATTGAGGCTGGTCAAATATAATCGCTATAAGGGCCTTGAAATGAACAAAGTTAGGGAAATATGCAAATGCGTTTTGACTGGTTTAGATTATTTGCATAGGGGACTTGGAATTATTCATACAGACTTGAAACTTGAAAATATTCTTTTACTTTCTACAATTAATGCCAGAAAAGATCCCATTAGATCCGGAATGACTCCCATCCTTGAAAGGCCCGAGGGGAACCCTAATGGAGGAGTAACAGTGAATATCATTGAGAAAAAGCTTAAGCAAAGGGCAAGGAGAGCAGCAGCTAGGATATCTGGAAGACGGTCTTCAATGGGTGGGGTAGGAGGGACTCCAAAATCAAATAGATCCCTTGATGGGATTGGCTTGAGGTGCAAGGTTGTAGATTTTGGAAATGCATGCTGGGCTGATAAGCAATTTGCACAAGAAATTCAAACAAGGCAGTACAGGTCCCCAGAAGTAATACTTCAATCTGGATATTCATTCTCTGCTGACATATGGTCTTTTGCTTGTATTGCATTTGAGCTTGCTACTGGTGAGATGATGTTCACTCCTAAAGGTGGACAAGGTTTCAATGAGGATGAGGTAAGACGATTTCATTTATGTTTCTTTGATTAAATGTTCTTTCACTGCATAATGCAAATATTTCTCTTTTTTTCTTTTTTGAATAAGTATTACGACCTTTTGATTTGAGGTCTGATTTTTTGGGTGTAAGGCGGAGTCGACCTAGCCTTAGAAAGAATTATGTCCAATCAATTTTACTTTCTGAAGAGAAATTATTTTAAAACTTCACTAACTATAGTTGTTATTTGTTTGGTGGGTTGCAGGATCATCTAGCTATGATGATGGAGCTTCTTGGGAAGATCCCTCGGAAGGTGAGCTCATTATATTGCTTTTGTGGGCCTTTAAGAACTGTTTCTGAAAATAGCTGCTGAAAATTTCTTTTACTAACTTCTGGTGAAGTAGATAGCCATTGGTGGGGCTAGATCCAAAGATTACTTTGACAGGCATGGAGATTTGAAGAGGATTCGTCGGCTGAAATATGGTTCTCTAGATAAATTACTAGTTGACAAGTTTAAGTTTTCTGAAATTGATGCCCATGAGTTTGCCGAATTTCTTGGTCCTCTTCTTGATTTTGAGCCAGAGAAACGACCAACTGCTGAGCAGTGCTTGCAACACCCATGGCTCAATGTTAAAAATCTTAAGAAAACAGAAGTGAAGAGTGAATCAGGTGTGGAAAAGGTTAATGTCGGAATGAGCAAGCTACAAATTAAGGTGGGTAGGTGATGTAGGGATCAATGTTCTTCTCACTGCTGTGCAAGCCTTATGTCCTACTCCCCAGCATGTACCAGTGTCGCTAGTGATTTAATTTTTGGATTGTTTTAATTTTGAATAAGATTTGATTCATTCATTAGCTGTGTATTAGTAGTTTTGAATGATCATGACATCTGAAGGAGAAATTGACCTCTCTCCTAAAATATTCCGAGCTGAAGCTTATCGTGGTAGTTTTAGTGAAATTGACAGTCACTGAAAAAATGATTCCTTCATTCCCGTGAAAAAACAGTTGCCTGTGTTCTTTTGAAGGCCCTGGGAAACAAAGCAAGCTCCATAATGACTATATGGCATCATTAGAAGTCAGCATTATCCGCCCAGGCACGAGACTTAGCTGCCTGAGAAAGTTTGCTTTTTTGAGGCACTCTGAGGATGTGAATAAAAGGGGTTGCTTTTGTATAATTAACATTTGAAGGAGCAGCTGAGACCCTTGACCTTTCATTAGCCTCGAGACTTTCTAATGGACGGTACTGATGTAAACTCCGACAGAGGATTTCTAACTCATGTTAAGGTCCTGTGACAAAAGAAACAAAATTTTGCATACAGGATTTTGAAATTTTGTAAGTCGTCTCCACTTCTTTGTTTTAATCTAATTATTGTATTGGTTCCTGCTAAGGAATCTAACTTGTCATGTGTATTCCACATCTCTTGTTTCTATGGGAAATATCGTTTGAGGTTTTGACTGAAAGAGAACGACATCAAACTGATTGTTGTAGTATGCTTGGTATTTAGTTTTTTCTTCCTACTCTTACGAAATGTACGAGTTTTTGTACTTTCTATGTTAGAGTTAACAAAGCATCAGAGCTATTTTGTAAATATTTTCCTCTATGAGGTAGATGCACAATAAATGTATGCGGTTAATTCAATAGTTTTACAAAATCTGTAACATGAAAAGATCTGTACGAATTGCAGCATTCTAGTAGATCCTTAGATATGAACATAGTGGTCAAATGGTACACTCTCGAAAGAAAACCGTATGTCGATATAAACATTAACTAGTCATGGTAACAATAATATTACCCAAAATAATATATGCTTATTATTTTAACCATGCTTGATCTTCTTTTAGCATAAGGTTAGCAAAAATATAATTCTAATTTGTTATAAAGAATCGTGGTATATAAGCACAATGTGAAAAAAAGTGAAGAAAGAATCGATTTGACGAAAACTAAAACCTTTTTCGTCTTTAGAATGTAAAGACACAACTGTATACTCGAGTTACTTAATCAATAAGTAGTATACATGGTGATGAACCTGGTTCTAATATCACATAAAGAAATGAACCTTTGACTCTAATTCAAAGTTCTTACGGTAAAAATCCATTCCCTACTGGTGTGGAACTCGCATGGAAATTTAGGGAATGCATTATTTTGCTAGTATGTTTTATAGTTAGATCTTATTGGAAACGGCCAACTCGGAATAATCAATAAATAAGTGAATAAATAGCAAGCTGCTCATTTGAAGGAGGAAGACTGACTTCTATTTTATTTCATTCTTCATCACAACTTTAGTTAGAGAAATAGATATAGTCGTGGACACAGCCAGTATCTCTTCTGGAGGTGCTATTTGTTTTGACCAAAAAATATAGATCTTGATTCAATTGATTAAATTATATAAACGAAGGTTAATTTTAGTTAACAATAATATTCTAAAGATGAAGTTCTCAGAAGTGCAATAAATATTATGTAGTAATATTTTAATGATAGCGGCAGCACACAACAATATTTAAGAAGTCAAAGGAAACAATATAGCATTAAATATTGTTGAATAGCAATAAATGGTATTCAAGTAAATAGAACGAATGAGTCACCCAAGAAAGGATGGAATCTGTGAATGTTCTTCCTGACAATGATGGGTGATGGATAATCTTTTGAATATCTGAGTTATTCTCGGATCCAATGGAAAAGTGTGGACAAAAATCTTAGTGAAAAAGGTGATGCTTTTATGCTTGCATTAAGACCAATTCTGTCTCTAAAGTCAAAGTGTATTTTTACAAATGAATTCACATGCCCCTGATAATTGTGTCTTTTTCTATTTATAGGGAACATGTTCCTAAAAATCCTATAGTACAAGTGCAGAGAATATCCACTAGAATATTCTTTTTTGTGTCTTATCTTGAAACTAGCCGTTATAACTCTGTCAAGGGTGCTCGACCTCGGCCTCCAAGACAACTCCTCAACTTCAGTCTTGCTAACTCTTCGACCACGACCTTCGCTGATTATTAGATTACTTCGACATGTGGCATCCCAGAATGTTTTACTAATACCATTTCGACTAAAGATGAATTTTGACCCATACAGTTAGTCCCTCCGCTTATCAAGATCGTTCCCGCGGACGAGGTCGCTGAGTGAGAATGTCGTTCATGATACAATTCTATAGATTTGGTTGAGGTCGTGGTCGTGGAGACAGGGCTATGTGGCCTTATGAGGTCCGCATATTTTGAATTTTTTGAATTACCCGGGAAGTCTATTGGGGCCATCTGGTCCAAGAGAAAAAGTGACGGCATGACATCATGCGTCATAATGATGTCGTTTCTCGAAGCATTACATCGATTTAGGTGCGAACCGTCTCAAATTTTCGTGCTAATCATGACCCAACGTTTCGATTTTGGTGCCTCTCAAACCTTATAAATAGAGGAAGGTTTGTTGATTTTGAAACTTCTTCCAAACTCTTCTTACTCTTTAAGCAATAGCTCCTCCTTCATCTACCTTACAGAATCCTTTCAACTCTATGTTTTCTTCGATGCTTATTCTCTTTTGCTTCATCATGGTTTCTTTATAACAATGTCTTTGCAATCGTCGGATATTCATATGGAAGATCACTCCATTCCTTTAGACATCATTTTCCCGATCAGGGGTAAAAGGGTGGAACTGCCGCAGAGGAGGAAATTTTACCCACTGTAGAGGAAATTGTACCCTGGTACCCAGATGCCAAACCAGACTTCCATAAGGCGCCGAAAGTGGTGACGGAGCGGTTCAAATCTGCGATGATGGCTGAGCGATTAGCTGAGCTCAAGGTTAGACTCGACCTTCCAGGTCACGTGGACTTGGTCCCATCGAGGGAGGATGAGTTTCGGGTACACCGTCCTTGCTTCACGTCCTCTACGCATACTCGTTCCTGATCGGGTAGTCTTTTCATTTGCCGTTGCTGATAGAAGACTTGTATAGATACTACAATGTGTGTGCGGCGCAGCTCACCCCTTATTTTTTTAAGGTGGACATGATGTTGACAAAATTCGTCGAATTATCCAGCGTCGACATCACAATGCGTCACATGGTCCATCTCTTCGCCCCTCAATTCTTCTAAGGGACCTTACTGAATCTTCGCCACCACGGGGAAAATGTTTGGTGGTGAGGATGGATGACAAAGCTAGTCGACACTTCTGGCTCGACTACTTATATGTTAGGACCGAAGACGTAATGTCTACCGCCGCATACTTTCCCAAGGCATGGAACCCTAATCCTGATTACTTGTACTATATTGTATGTTTCATGTTTTCAGTGTTTTCCTTGTTGTCGGTCAGTTAATCGGTTCTCTTCTTTTAACAGCTACTATTCGGCCTCTTCATATGGTAATCCACCTTGCTTATTGGGTTAGACGGATCTTCCCCCATACAGCGGGGTGCGCGACTGCTCGAGCTTCTCTCGATATTTCGGTCATCTCCTCACTCGGCAAGTATTTTTTTCTTTTTATCATTAGCGCCTTGATTTCTTTGCTCGTTTTCCTTTGCTGATTTTCCCTTTTCTTGTTTTTTCCATAGCTTTGGCCAGAGGTTCTACAAGGAGGCCGAGAGCACCCGCGCCCTCTTTTTGGAAGAGGAAGGCCACTACGCCCTCAGTTTCTGCCTCTGCTTCGACCGCGCCTGATCATATGTTTTTCCAAGCTCCTCCTGTTGCCGCGCCCGACTCTGTTTTCATTTCATCCACTCTTTTTTATTCTCCCATTGATGAGGATGGTGAGCTTTTGCCTACTGATGGAGATCTCCAACCTCGAAAGAGGAGGCCCGTGGATGCCTGTGAATGAGTCACACGAGCCATTGATATGGCAGAAGGGGACTTTTTGTTACGTGAGACGATGACTATTTCTGTAGGGGATGATGTCGAACCGAGTTATGAGGTTTCGAGGTCGGTGGGAGCTGATGTTAATGTTTTTCTTCCCTCTACGGTGATGGATATTGGAGAGACGACTGCTGACGTTCTCGACCCTTCACGGCGAGTAGAGGCATCGACTTCTCAAACGACCGCAGAAACCTCTTTGCCTACTAACGAGAGGGACAAAGTCATCGCTGAGAAGGGCAATGAGTCAGGTTCCGACGTTGATGTGGATGATCTGAGGATAATGGGGGAAGGGCTTACCTAGATTGAGATAAGGTTGGAGGGGTCTACAAGGACTATTGTGATCCCCATGGGTCGTGACCTGTTGAAGAACACTAAGGACGTAGTCCCTGCCCTCGGTCCCCTCTATTTCGAGATAGAGGGTAAGATCCTTAAGGAAATGGATGATGGTGCTTTGTCGAGGAGCATTGATGGCGTTGCTCTTAGGGTGAGTGCTTGTGCTTCTACCTCTTCTCTTTTTTTTAAGGGCGTCTTTGATTCAGACTACTTTCTTCTCTTTATTTTTTATGATTGCAGACGGTGATTTTGGAGATCGAGAGCGCCCGTAGGGAGAAGAGGCGTAAAGAAATCTTTGTGAAATTGAAAGACAAGTATTTTGAGTATCGTGGTAAGTATCGAGATCTCCGCAGACAATTTCGCGAAGGCGGCGATATGCAGGCCCTTCAGGATGAGTTGAAAGAGAAAGATGATGAGTTGGTGAAGGCCATCGAGAAATATAGCGCCCTTGAGGGGATTTTGAGGAGTAGGGAAGAGGAGCTTGAGGTCAGCAGGGGCGTGGAGGCCTAATGCAATGATCTTCAAGCTCAAGTGGTCGAGTTGTGGGAGCAGTTAGAAGAGTGTCGACTTCAGCTGGAGTCCTTCAATAGTGAGATCGCCAAGAAGAAAAAGGAGCTTGAAAATGCCAAGTCCTCTCGTTTGGATGCTCAGAGGAAGATGTAGATGCTTGAGTTGGCAAATAGGACTTTCCAAGTAGAGCAGGAGAACAATCAGTCAACGACGAGATCTAAGGAATATCAACTCGAGGAGAGGAGAGCTGGAGAAAGATAACTCTGTTCTTCATAATCGAGTGGCTGCTTTGGAGGCCGAGGAGGCCTAATTTATTGCACAGTCATCCTCTTCCCGCACTTCAGATTTTCCAAATGTTCCTAGGGAGTTATATGAGGAATGGATTCATGTCGAGGCCCAGTTAGATGTCTTTCGAGATTTATATGCAACTTGATCTATTTTTGAGGCTGCCTTCGAAGATGTTCGTGTTAAGGCTCGTGAAGCTCGAGTCACTTGTGGATATGATCCTGCTATGCTTGAGGCCGATGAGGAGGAGGGGGATGAGGGTGTAGACCGTCTTGAGCAGAACGCATGATATGATACATCTTATCCTGAGGGCGAAGGTGGTGATAGCGAAGAGGGTTGAGATGGTGGGGGTATCGGTGGTCAGGGTGGTGACGCCATTGAAGACCGAGTTGGCGAGAGCACTGAAGATCGTGATGGTAGCGACTAGTAGTTTTCTTTTTGATTTTTTTGTGTACTTTTGTCTACATCTTCAAGAGCCTCTGTAAACAGTTTAAGTATGAAATATCAAAGTTGTTCCTTGCATCTTTTTTCTTTCCTATGGTTTATTTTCTGTACTTGTATGTTTTTTGCTTCTATTTTCTGTACTTGTATTTTCGGTGCCAAGTCCGAGAAATGAATTTTTGAAGAAAATTATTTCCTGAAAAATATAAAGGTTTTTGAAAATGAGATTTGATGTGAAACCTGTGAAAACAGGCCTGTATTATGGTTCCGGAGCCCGAAATAGGTTAAATATGTCTTATATGTGTTATCTGTGAAATTTGGTGAGAAACGGACTTAGTTTGATGTGATTCAGATCGAAAAATTGAAAAATTAGAAGTTTAAAGGAATTTCATTGATTTTGAGGCTTAATTCGATGTTTATGATGTTATTTTTGTGCTTTGATTACTTGAATAAGTCCGTAGGAGGTTTATGAGGTCGTGTGTGTATATTTGCTTTTGTGCCTCGGGGGCTCGGGTGAGTTTCGGGTAGGCGTCAGAGTGCAAAAAGCCTTAGAAAATCAGGTGTAATTCATGTCATCTGGTGTCCAGAGATTTACCCTATGAGAACGCACTCAAAGGGGTGAGAACGCACAGGTTTATAGAGATCTGGCGGTTAGGGTCAATTTACCCTATGCGAATGCACTCAAAGGGGTGCGAACGCACTCAAAGGGGTGCGAACGCACTCAAAGGGTTATAGAGGTCAGGGGGTCAGGGTCAATTTGCACTGTGCGAATGCACCACATTGGATGCGAACGCGGAGGGTATTTTTGGGGACACTGTGCGAACGCACCATGTAGCTTGCGAACGCACATCATAGGAGGGGTACCTGAGGGCTGGGTACAATATACCCTGTGCGAACACGGACCCACAACCGCGAAACACTGTTCAATAAATCCAAGCCTCTGCAAACGCAGCCTAGGGCCCGCGAACGTGGAGTGTAAATCCGTCCAGTTATTTTTAATACCCAAAACAGAATCCATACGGGACTCACCCCATTTTTTCTCAAACTCCTTCTTCCCCACACCCCATAGGCGATTTTTGAAGAGCTCTTCCACCATAGCTTCGTAGGTAAGTGATCTTGACTTCATTTTCTTCCATTTTCATCAACATTTATTAGATTCTAGGCCTAAAATCATGGAATTAAAGGTAGAAAATTGGGTTTTTGGGTAGAGTTAGGGCTTTTCGAATTTTTGGAATTTGACCTTGTTTTGGGGTTGGATTTCAAAAATAATTGTATATTCGGGCTCGTGGGAGAATGGGTGATCGGGTTTTGGTCCGAACCTCGTGTTTAGACCAAGCGAGCCCGGGGTCAAATTTTGGAATTTTTGAAAGAATGTTGGGAAATCTATAATTAGGAATTGAAATTGAATTGTTTAGTAATTATTGATGTTATTGAGTCGATTATATCTAGATAAGATTGTTTCGGAGTCGGATTCGAGAGGAAAAGCAGTGCTAGAGGCTTGATTTGCATTCTTGGAGTCGAGGTAAGTGTTTGGCCTAGCCTTAGCTTGAGGGAATAGGTGTTGAGTCATATGTGCTACGTGTTATTATCATGTTCAATGTATAGGTGAGGTGACGAGTACCTATACATTGTTGTCAAGCATGCATGTGAGTCATTTCTTATGGTATATGTGTTTTTCTTTGATATTCACTATGTTATGAAGTAGAATTTCGTTTTGGAGATTATTTTGTTGTTGGAAATAATTGGTTGGGGACACTGTTGATTAGCTATTCGGTTGAGGATCATTTGGTTATGTTGTACATTCAGTGAGATTGGTTATAGATGTGTCCCTTGGCGGGACGGTGATATTTCTGTTATTGTTCCCTTGCCGGGATGTTGTGATTTGTTTTCCTTGCCAAATTGTTGTTCTTGATATTGTTTGGGTGAGGAAGAGTGTAAAGCACGAAGAGTGATGCCGTGTATTTATTTATTGCATTGTGAGGATAAGAGAGTAAAGCATGAAGGGTGATGTCGTGCCATGATTTTTATATTTAATAGCACGAAGGTTAATACCGTACCGTTTCATTTATTCATTGCATTGTGAGGATGAGAGTAAAAGCATGAAAGGTAGTCCTGCAGGCGTCCACAGGCCTTGGCGTCACCTCTTATCCTTTTTCTCATTTTCTGTCTTATCCTGTAATTCCAAGACAGTTGTATTCACTTATTTCAGACTATTGTATTTAGCAAAATCTTAGACTGTTCGTGAAATTATAACACCAGTTCTGGGGGTATGTTTAAGGAAATTTCGTAAGATTTATTATTTAAGTTGTTGAAGTTCTTACCTTCCGCATTCTTATTTCTATTTGTTCTTGTATTTCATTTTTTTTTAAAATGCTAAATAACAAAGGAATAAATCGGAATAACCAGTAATGTTGGCTTGTCTAGCGGGTTCAATGTTAGACGACATCACGGCCTGAAGGTGGGATTTCGGGTCGTGACAAGTTGGTATCAGAGCACTAGGTTTCTTAGGTCTCACAATTCACGGACAAACTTGTAGAGTCTGAGGGATTGGTACGGGGACGTCTGTACTTATCCCCCAGAGGATGCAAGGTTAGGAATAACTTCACATTTCTTCTTCTCTGTCGTGCGGTTTGAATTCTAAACGCAAACTGATTTTCTATTCTATTCTCTCGCAGATGGCGAGAACGCGTGCTTCCTCATCTACCGATCAGCAACCTGATCCTCCTGTTGCAGCTCCTACGAGGGGCCGAGGACGAGGCAGAGCCAGGGCTCAGCCCAGAGCAGCAGCACCAGTAGAGGACCCACAGGTAGACTTTTCCGGTGAGATTCTTGCTCAGGCAGTTCCAGTCGGACAATCTCAGATCCCAGAGGGGTTCATTGCCAACCCGATTCTTCAGGACGCTCTAGTCCGTTTAGTGGGCCTTATGGAGAGCGTGGCTCAGGCCGGTCTTCTTCCTACAGCACCAGCCGTCTCTCAGGCTGGGGGAGGGACCCAGACTCCTGTTACCCACACCAGAGCAGCTAGCTCCTCAGTTCCAGACACCAGAACCTTAGGCAGTTGGAGCAGCTCAGCCAGGTTTTATGGCACAGACAGTTGAGGGGGGCCTTTGTATGCCGACGCTTTATGGAGATTGGATCGGTTCACCAAGATATTTCCTACTACATTTATTGGTGCACCATCAGAGGATCCCCATGATTTCTTGGACATTTGCTATGGGGTTCTTCAGAACATGGGCATCGTGGAGTCCAATGGAGTTGATTTTGCTACATTCCGTCTTTCTGGTACCGGCAAGACTTGGTGGACGGACTATTGTTTGACCAAACCAGCTGGGTCTTCGAATTTGACTTGGGCTCAGTTCTCCGAGTTATTCTTGGAGAAGTTTCTACCAGTTACCCAGAGGGAGGATCTTCGGAGGCAGTTTGAGCGCCTCCAACAAGGATCCATGACTGTTACACAGTATGAGACCAGGTTCATTACTTTGTCCTGACACGCTATCATGATATTCCCCACTGATCGTGAGAGGGTGAAGAGGTTTATTGAGGGTCTGGCTCAGCCTATTAGACTCCATATGTCCATAGAGACAGGTACTGATATTTTATTCCAGGAGGCGGCCAATGTGGCCAGGCGTATTGAGATGGTCTTATCACATGGCAGTGGTCAGGGGTCTGACAAGAAACCTCGTCATTTTGGCCGATTCAGTGGCGCCTGATCTGGAGGCAGAGATTCTTCTGGCAGAGGTCATCCTCCTAGACCATTCCAGTCAGCACTTCAGGAATCCCGCAGTGCTCCACCAGCTTCTATTAGTGCACTACCAGCTCCTATCAGTGCTCCGCCACTTCAGAGCTTTCAGGGTGGTTATTCTGGTCGACAGGGGAAGTTTCAGGGCCAGCAGTCTCAGCAGCAGAGCTCTTGTTACTCTTGTGGTGTTCCAGGGCACATTGGTAGGTATTTCCCCCGAGCTTCTAGCAGTTCTCAGCATTCGGGTCCCTGTGCTATGATCCCCGCACCAGGTGCATCCCCACCCTCTCAGCCAACTAGGGGTGGAGTTCGAGGTGCCAGAGGTGAAGGTCAGACTCATAGGGGTGGAGGACAGGCCCCGAGAAGTAGAGGTCAGCCCGTAGTAGGTCGACCTAGAGATGTTCAGGTTGGAGGGGCTCCGCCCCGGTGCTATGTTATTCCTGCCAGGACTGAGGCTGAGGCCTCTGATGCAGTTATTACAGGTATGGTTTCAGTTTGCAGTAGAGAGGCTTCAATTTTATTTGATCCGGTTCTACTCTCCTATGTGTCTTCATATTTTTCCCCTTATTTAAGCATGCCCCGTGATTCCCTGAGTACTTTTGTATGTGTGTCTACCCCGGTGGGTGATTCTATTATGGTAGATCGAGTCTACCGTTCATGCTTAGTGGTTATTGTTGGTCTGGAGACTCATGTAGATCTTTTTCTTCTTGATATGGTTGACTTTGATGTTATTTTGGGGATGGATTGGTTATCTCCCTACCATGCTATTCTGGACTGTCATGCCAAGACAGTGACCTTGGCCTTGCCAGGAGTACCTTGTTTGGAGTGGAGAGGGACTCCTAGTCATTCTTCCGATAGAGTTATTTCATATATGAAGGCTCGGCGTATGGTCGAGAAGGGTTGCTTGGCCTATTTGGCCTATATTTGTGATTCTAGTGCTGAGGTTCCGTCTATGGAGTCTGTGCCCGTGGTTCGTGAATTTTCAGAGGCAATCCCTGCTGACCTGCCGGGTATGCCACCTAACAGGGATATTGACTTTTGCATTGAGTTGGCTCCGGGTACTCAGCCCATTTCTACTACGCCGTATCGTATGGCGCCACCAGAGTTGAAGGAGTTGAAGGATCAGTTGTAGGATTTGTTGGATAAAGGCTTTATTAGGCCTAGTGTTTCTCCGTAGGGTGCCCCAGTGTTGTTCGTCAAGAAGAAAGATGGCTCAATGAGGATGTGTATTGACTACCGGAAGTTGAACAAGGTTACTATTAAGAATAAGTATCCTTTGCCGAGGATTGATGGTTTATTTGACCAGCTTCAGGGTGCTACAGTGTTTTCCAAGATTGACTTGAGATCTGGTTACCATCAGCTGAGGATTAGGGCGTCTGATGTCCCTAAGATAGCTTTTCGCATTCGGTATGGGCATTATGAGTTCTTGGTGATGTATTTTGGGTTGACAAATGCCCCCGCTGCTTTTATGGAGTTGATGAACCGGGTGTTCAGGCCCTTTTTGGACCCGTTTGTGATTGTTTTTATTGATGATATTTTGATTTACTCCCGTAGCCGAGAGGAGCATGAGCAGCACCTTCGAGTCGTCCTCCAAACTCCGAGGGATAGTCAGTTGTATGCCAAATTTTCTAAGTGTGAGTTCTGGTTGAGTTCGGTGGAATTTCTGGGCCATGTTGTGTCGGCATAGGGTATTCAGGTGGATCCCAAGAAGATTTCAGCAGTCAGAGATTGTCCTAGACCCACCTCATCTACAAAGATTCGGAGTTTCTTAGGCTTAGCAGGTTATTATCGCCTCTTTGTGGAGGGATTTTCATCCATTGCAGCCCCAATGACCAGATTGACTTAGAAGGGTGCCCAGTTCAGGTGGTCCGATGAGTATTAGGCGAGCTTTCAGAAGCTTAATACAGCCTTGACCACGGCACCGGTGTTAGTTTTGCCCACAGGTTCAGGACCATATACCGTGTATTGTGATGCTTCACGGGTGGGACTTGGTGCAGTGTTGATGTAGGGTGGCAAGGTTATAGCCTATGCTTCTCGTCAGTTTAAGGTTCATGAGAAGAACTATCATGTTCATGATTTAGAGTTAGCAGCTATTGTTCATGCATTAAAGATTTGGGGCACTATCTTTATGGGGTGCCATGTGAGGTGTTCACGGATCATAAGAGTTTGCAGTATCTGTTCAAGCAGAAAGAGTTGAACATGAGGCAGAGGAGATGGTTAGAGCTGTTGAAGGATTACGACATTACCATCTTATATCATCCGGGTAAGGACAATGTGGTGGCCGATGCCTTGAGCCGGAAGTCAGCCAGTATGGGTAGTCTTGCTTATTTATCAGTCAGAGAGCGACCGCTTGCTTTAGATGTTCAAGCTTTGGCCAACCGGTTCATGAGATTGGAGGTTTTTGAGACTGGTAGTGTTTTGGCCCATACTGTGGCCCGTTCTTCATTATATGATCATATCCGGGCTAGGCAGTATGATGATTGTCATTTATGTGTTCTTAGAGATACGGTCCGACACGGAGGTGCCAAGCAGGTCACAGTTGATGATGAGGGAGTTTTGAGGATGCAGGGTCGTATTTGTGTGCCTGATGTTGATGGTATACGTGAGTTGATCTTGCAGGAGGCCCATAGTTCCCGGTATTCCATTCATCTGGGCGCCGCAAAGATGTACCAGGATTTGTGGCAGCATTATTGGTGGCGGAGGATGAAGAAGGATATTGTAGCATATGTATCTAGGTGCTTGAACTGTCAGCAGGTTAAGTACGAGCACCAGAGACCCGGTGGTTTGATGCAGCAGATTGAGCTTCCCGAGTGGAAGTGGGAGCGTATCACCATGGATTTCGTAGTTGGACTCCCACGGACTCAGAGGATGTTTGATGCGGTGTGGGTCATTGTGGATAGGCTGACCAAGTCAGCACACTTCATTCCTGTATCATTTTCGTATTCTTCAGAGAAGTTGGCAAAAATCTACATCAGGGAGATTGTTTGCTTGCATGGTGTGCCCGTGTCTATTATTTCTGACCGAGGTACTCAGTTTACCTCCCATTTCTGGAGAGTATTTCAGCGTGAGTTGGGCACACGGGTTGATATGAGCACAACATTTCATCCTCAGACGGACGGTCAGTCCGAGCGTACTATTTAGATTTTGGAGGATATGTTGCGAGCTTGTGTCATTGATTTTGGAGGTTTGTGGGAACAGTTCTTGCCTTTAGCTGAGTTTGCCTACAACAACATCTATCAGTCGAGCATTCAGATGGCTCCGTATGAGGCGTTGTATGGTAGGCGGTGTCAGTCGCCAATTGGTGGTTCGAGCCGGGAGAGGCTAGATTGTTGGGTTTAGAGTTAGTCCAGGATACCTTGGATAAAGTGAAGATTATTTAGGATAGACTACGTACAGCTCAGTCCAGGCAGAAGAGTTATGCGGATCGTAGAGTTCGTGATTTGGCATTTATGATTGGAGACCGGGTATTTCTTCGGGTGTCACCCATGAAGGGCGTGATGAGGTTCGGAAAGAAGGGAAAGTTGAGCCCTAGGTTCATTGGTCCATTTGAGATTCTGGACAAGGTGGGAGAGGTGGCCTACAGACATTCTTTGCCACCTAGTCTATCCGCCGTACACCCGGTGTTTCATGTATCTATGCTTCGGAGGTATATTGTCGATCCCTCTCATGTACTTGATTTCAGCAGTGTCCAGTTGGACAAGGATTTGACTTATGAGGAGGAGCCAGTAGCCATATTAGCTCGGCAGGTTCGTCAGTTAAGATCGAAGAGTTATCCTTCAGTGGAGAGGTCAGCCTATTGAGGCAACTACCTGGGAGTCTGAGTCCGATATGCGGAGCCGATATCCCCATCTTTTCCCCGATTCGGGTACCTTTCTATGTCCGTTCGAGGACGAATGGTTATTTTAGAGGTGGAGATTGTGATGACTCAAAAGGTCATCCCGTGTAATTTTAGCTAAATCTGTGTTCTGAGGCCGTGAAAGTCTCCTTATATCTCACCTCAATTTGCGTGCGCAGCCCGGGCGTATAGCCGGGGAGCCGTTATGTGAAAATTTGATAAAAATAATATTTTTGTGTTGAAATTTGAATAAAGGACTTTGGTCAATATTTTTGGTAAACGGACCCAGACCCGTGATTTGACGGTCACGGAGGGTCCGTAGGAAAATATGGGACTTGGGCGTATGCCCGAAATCGAATTCCGAGGTGTCAAGTCCGAAAAATGAATTTTTGAAGAAAATTGTTTCCTGAAAAATATAAAGGTTTTTGAAAATGAGATTTGATGTGAAACCTGTGAAAACGGGCCCGCATTATGGTTCCGAAGCCCGAAATAGGTTAAATATGTCTTATATGTGTTATCTGTGAAATTTGGTGAGAAACGGACTTAGTTTGATGTGATTCGGATCGAAAAATGGAAAAATTAGAAGTTTTTGAAGTTTAAAGGAATTTCATTGATTTTGAGGCTTAATTCGATGTTCATGATGTTATTTTGGTGCTTTAATTACTTGAATAAGTCTGTAGGAGGTTTATGAGGTCGTGTGTGTATTTGGTTTTGTGCCCCGGTGGCTCGGGTGAGTTTCGGGTAGGCGTCGGAGTGCAAAAAGCCTTAGAAAATCAGGTGTAATTCATGTCATCTGGTGTCCAGGGATTTACCCTATGCGAACGCACTCAAAGGGGTGAGAACGCACAGGGTTATAGAGGTCTGGGGGGTTAGGGTCAATTTACCCTATGCGAACGCACTCAAAGGGGTGCGAACGCACAGGGTTATAGGGGTCAGGGGGTCAGGGTCAATTTGCACTGTGCGAATGCACCACATTGGATGCGAACGCGGAGGGTATGTTTGGGGACACTGTGCGAACGCACCATGTAGCTTGCGAACGCACATCATAGGAGGGGTACCTGGGGGCTGGGTACAATATACCCTGTGCGAATGCAGACCCACAACCGCGAAACACTGTTCAATAAATCCAAGCCTCCGCAAACGCAGCCTAGGGCCCGCGAACGCGGAGAGTAAATCCGTCCAGTTATTTTTAATACCCAAAACAGAATCCATACGGGACTCACCCCATTTTTTCTCAAACTCCTTCTTCCCCACACCCCATAGGCGATTTTTGAAGATCTCTTCCACCATAGCTTCGTAGGTAAGTGATCGTAACTTCATTTTCTTCCATTTTCATCAACATTTATTAGATTCTAGGCCTAAAATCATGGAACTAAAGGTAGAAAATTAGGTTTTTGGGTAGAGTTAGGGCTTTTCGAATTTTTGGGAATTTGACCTTGTTTTGGGGTTGGATTTCAAAAAAAATTATATATTCGGGGTCGTGGGGGAATGGGTGATCGGGTTTTGGTCCGAACCTCGTGTTTAGACCAAGCGGGCCCGGGGTCGAATTTTGGATTTTTTGAAAGAATGTTGGGAAATCTATAATTAGGCATTGAAATTGAATTGTTGAGTAATTATTGATGTTATTGAGTCGATTATGTCTAGATACGATTGTTTCGGAGTCGGATTCGAGAGGAATAGCGGTGCTAGAGGCTTGATTTGCATTCTTGGAGCCGAGGTAAGTGTTTGGCCTAGCCTTTGTGAACAACTATTTTTTGACCACACCCAAATTCTATACTATTTTCGATGTAAATATTA